>VWPU01009132.1:0-17907 GCA_013398955.1 Callaeas wilsoni
GCTGTGCCAAACCAATACACATGTTCACCCCTGGAAAATGGGTCAGGATCAGGTCAAAGTTCTGCCAACATCCCATTTAACTGCCTGTACATCTATTCTCCAGTGGGTTGGTCTAGGAGCAGCAACTCAGCCCCCTTGTCCTCCAAAAAGACAGATGACTGTAAAATTTGCCACACAGTTAAATAAACAAAGCAGTTCGCAACATGGATGGTTTGACACAACAGCATCTTTATTGACAGAGTGCTGTAGAATTGGGAAAAGTGTTGCTACAGGCAGATCTGGATAGGCTGCAAGAACCTGAACAGTGTGAGAAGAGCCTGAACAATGAAAGAAGTGTAGCAGGACTTCTGCCCATGCCACAGGAAAGCTTATCTGTTGTTTGTTAGCTGGTGCAATAACTCAGGGCATCTTGCTCTGAGTTAAGCACCACATAAGCCTTGGTGAAAGACAGTTTTGCCTTGAAGTGAGTTATTTCGGTGCCACGGGATTGATGCTTTCAGCTGACAGTAAACATCTTGCTGTGGAAGCAGATGTGGGAAGATAAGCTGAAATTTCTGACTGACAGACACTTCACAAACTATAAAAGCTACACCATATTTTCACAAAGCAGAAATCTTCTGCACATTCCTCGGAATGTGTGGAGTCTTTTCCCCTAAGCTGGGATGCTGACTTTCATGGTTACTCTCCTGGAGGTTGAGTGAAAGGACTTTGCGTACCCCATCATCAATTGGTGGTAAGTTACATTGACTCCTAATCTATACTGTTTCTCTGCTAGCTATAATATAGGTACATTTATATCGTGCACTGTTTTGTGTAATCTAGTAGTAGTTCTTTGTTTTATCCCATGTTTAAGGCCTTTCATCTTTTAATCTCCTGTCTATTCAATAAATAACTCATTTTATAATAGACCTAATTGGCCATTCTTAAGAACTTGCAAGCCAGAGTGATTTAGCTGCGGGTCACCTGAGTAAAACTGCTGCCAAAAATCTGAACCTAAGGCAGGGCTTGTCTAACGCTCTCACTTAATCCATAACAGAGCCAAAGTGCTCTTCTGAGACTTTGCTGGGCCAAAGAGCATCCCATATCTGACTCTCTTTTCAAGACAACACACACAACTGCACAGAAATACAGACATGTGAATTAAGTAGGCTTATCTATTAGGGTCCCAGGGATAAAAACCCTTGAGAAGAAATCTTCATTTTAGGAAAAGTGGAAGAAATTGCAAAGACAACATAGCATTGGAAATTCTTCTCCTCTCTAAGTGCAAAGACTTTTAAGTGCAATTCATGGTGAATGCAATGAACTAATTCAAATATCCAATAGGATGCAGAAAAACTCTGCTCACCCCCATGCAAAAAGGGCACAATGAAACACTGAATCTTTAAGAATGGAAAAGCCCTCTAAGATCATCGAGTCCAACCAGTCCCCCAGCACTGCCAAGCCCACCACCAACCCGTGTTTCCAAGTGTCATATCTATCTGTCCCTGTGAAATCTGTCTGTTAAATCCCTCCAGGGATGGAGACCCTACCACTGCACTGGGCAGCCTTTGCCAAGGCTGAACAATCCCCATCTAATGGCCTTGTGAGCCTTTGGTTCTAGTGGGATTCTTGGGAGAGAGATGTTTTCAGCACCTCATTTAAAGTGTCTGAAGACACAAGTTGCAGATGGACTAAAAATGCATTATTTCAGTTGATCAAAAAACTTCAGCACATGCATAGCGGCCCTTAGCTGCTCCATAGATGTAAATATGGACAACAAAAAATTTCCTGAAACAGAGCTTCATACTGCAAAAGCTACATGTGAATCCATGATGTGACTTGTAAGAGGAGAATCTGGTGCAGCAAGATGTGCCAAAGAACACCTAGGAAAATGAAGCTTTTTAGGTCAAATGAAGCCAATGCATTTAATGAACTCATAGTGTCATCAGTCCTTGATGGAGATCCAGCAGGAAGATGGGGAGAGAAGCCAAAGGCATCACCTTTAAGCAAAGACAGGAAACATGGTTGGTTAAAAAATTAATCTGCCCAAGGAGATGAAAGACAAATGCATCTCACTGACTGGCACTGCTGAGAACACATCTGGTCCAAATTCATAGAATACTAGAATGGTTGAAGGGACCTTAAAGCTCATGTCACTTCAGTTGTCCTGCCATGGGCAGGGTCACCTTCCACTCTGCCAGGTTGCCCCAAGTCCCACACAGCCTGGCCTTGAACACTTTCAGGGATGGGATAGCCACAGCCTCTCTGGGAAGCCTGTGCCAGTGTCCATTCACACTGCAAGGGGAGGAGTTAATTAAGACCAATTACTCTCATAGTGCTGGGCAGGGACTGCTGGGGAAACCCTCCTTCCCAGACTTTATGGGACGCTCTGCTGTGAAGATGCTTGAGCCCATCGCCAGCTCCTGCTTCCCTTCTCCAGTAGGTGATACTGCAGTCCACTGCATGGGAACTGCGAGCTTTGCCCTTGAGGCAAAAGATGGAGATGGGTGGTGCTTGGGACCACAAGTAAGATTTTGTCTGAATTTCTTCAATTATCATCCAAATCATGGATACAGAAGGACGGGTCTTCTTGGAGAAAGGTCAGGACATCACTGTTTGACAAGAAGTAGCTTTTCTGTTGCAGCAATATAATCCGACTTGCTGTATTTTGCTGCTCCCAGCAGGGAATCGTTACTCCCCTTCTTCCTTAGTGTTGCTCCTAGATTTCATTTCTAGTCTGCATGACAGTGTAATTGCTTGCATGGGAGTAGAAAAAGATTAACCAGTAAAGCGGGTAAAGGAGGAAGATGGTGAAAATTAAATAGCAGCTATATTGTTTTGCCACTCCATTGATGATTTGGGCAATATTATTTGGTCCTCACTGCAGTAGCTACTATATGACTGTATCTCAATATCCTATAAATGCTGATTGGGCAGGTGTCCTAAAATTTAACTGTACACATGAAAAATAAAGAAATTAGTTAGTCACATATCTTTGAGTGATTTATAATGACAATCTATTCCATGATCCTCTGCTTTATGCCCAAAAATGGTTGCTATATCTTTAAGGCCTGGGACCGAGTGTGTGTGGGACTGAGGAGGGGAGAGCTTTGGGCTCTTTGGCCAGGTTTTTCAAAGCCTTACTAGCGAGGTGTTCCATGGCCGTGTGTGGTTTGGTTTTGCTTGGTTAGCTTGGTTTTGTTGTCCAGGCAAGAATCTTTTTGCTTCCCTGGCCTTGGAGAAGCTGCAGCAGCAATCTTTCAGTTGCCTTTGAGGTAAACTGAACAGCTGCTAGTCCAAGACCAGAGAAGCGTGACCAATGGCGGTGGGAGACGGGTCACTCCATTCCAGCCCCCAAACTTTGGGAAACTGAGACGGGGAAAGAAAGCACACCAAGAGGCTCCAGCCCAGCTGCTTCGTCTGCCATGGAGAGGAGGTCGATGCCAAGAGTCACTGATTTTTCATCTGCTTCTCAAACTGCTGTGTGAAGCTTCTGTTTGGTTGGTTTTTTTCCAAGAGAGAGAAGCCGGTGCCATTTTGTACTGCATGTAATGAGTGGGTATTTTCCCTGGCATTTTGGGTTTTTGTTCTGGTGTATGTGTGTGGCTAAGGTCTGACAGTTTAATATTTAGCAGTTATTTACTTTTTTCCCCCTTGCCTTGTGCGCATTTTGTTCATTAATAAACTGTTGTGTTTGGGTTTTTTTCACTTTCAGCCATTAATATTCATTTCCTGTTGGTGGAAAGAGATTGTTGGAACCCTTTTAGAGGAGATGGCTCATTAAAGGAGTGTCTTCTCCTAAATTTGTCTCAAAACTGAGTCATCACAATCTGAGTTTCAGTTAATATATGAAAGTAATTCCAGTGTGGGCTTTCATAGAACAACTAGTCACCTGGTTTCAAACAGTTTACATGTCTGAGGTGGCAACAAGGCAAATGCTAGGAAAAGGGAGGTTATGAATAGGGATCCCCATGAACATTCATGGAGGAGACATTGAGGAAAAAGGACCTTGGCCACTGAGTAAAGAAGCAGTAAACCAAGTCCCATGGCAAAGTTAATACCCAGAATATCATAGAATTGCAGAATGGTTTGGGTTGGAAGGGATATTAAAGACCATCTTGTTCCAGCCCCCTGCCATGGGCAGGGACATCTTCCACTAGACCAGCTTGCTCCAAGCCGCATTCAACCCGGCCCTGAACACTTCCAGGAATGGGGCAGCCACAGCTTCTCTGGGCAACCTGTGCCAGGGCCTCACCACTCTCACAGCCAGGAATTTCCTCCCAGTATCCCACCTAACCCTGCCTTCTGTCAGTGTAAAGCAATTCCCCCTCATCCTGTCACTCTTTGTCCAAAGTCCCTCTCTGTCTCTCTTGGAGCCCTTTTAAGTACTAGAAGAGGCTCTAAGGTCTCCCCAGAGCCTTGACCCTGTGGTAATTAAGTTTTCCTTGTGCTGGGCTGGAGCAGTGACACATAGCTGAAAGACCAATGCAAAGAGAGTTTTGAATACCACCTACTTCTTCTGTCCATACTGCTCGTGGCAGGTAAATTTATCATCTAACTCTGCAATCACCTGGTATTATCCCTGCCTCCACCTTCAGTGACCCTGAAGAGCTGAGCGAGATACTGATGTGAGGTCACAGCTCTAATTGCTCTCATGACAATGGATGCTTACAGGATAGACAAGCCTGCAGCTCAGCTCAGAGGCCAAGCAGCCAGGATAACCTCTTGTTTTCTGTTCAGTCACTGAACTTGGGGTTGTTGTAACAAGCAGGTACCATGTAAGTGATCTTATGCTTTAACATCTCAGAGGCTCCAAGCCAAAAGCACCTCCTGTGAAAGCAAAGCACAAACACATGCTTAGGGTCCAAAGACACCCATTTTTATCCCATTTTAGTGTATAAAATCAAATACAGACATATAATCCAAAATTATTGTATTTATATATGCTTTGGGTGTATAATATCTTATTCTTGGAAAGGGAAAGAGAATTCAAATCCATGATGCTTTATCCATCCTCAAGGCACATCTTCTACTGGCACTCCCACTGTGCAGAGGTTTAAAATCATAGAATCATGGAATAGTTTGGGTTGGAAGGGAAAGATCATATAGTCCACCTTCCCTGAAATGAGCAGGGATATCTTCAACTAGATCAGCGTGCCCAGATCAGGTCATGGTTTATGAGGATAAACACAAATTTTAGAAAAAAACCATAATACTAATAAAATACATACTTTTAAAATATACTATATAAATATTTACATGTACTATGTAAAATGCATAGTAATAAAAATATTGTTGCAGATTTTTTGGTAAGAACTACTCTGGCAGAAAACCCTTGAATCCATCCACTGGGTATCAGGTCCAACACGATGAATATTCCACAAGAAACATTTCTGCAGCTTGGTGAGCTGCATTTCCCCATTTCCAACCATGCCCCAAGTGTGTAACACAAGTCAGGGATAGAGAGACATGCTACACACAACATAGATAGTGTGACAACAACACAGCCTTGAATAATGCAATACAGATATGGATGAATGCAGATTAACCTACATGTGGTCTGATCGCCCACCTCTGCCATGCTTATGTGTGTGTATGTGTATTTGAGATTTCCCTATTTCTTTACAAAATTTTATATATATAATGAATCTAAAGTATTTTTTAACATTTAAAAGTGACAAGCCAGTCACTGGCTTTGACTGAATTCTGCTTGTCAGTTGATGCCCTCCTGCGCAATGCGCAGGTTGTTAATTTCTGTAGTTGAAATTAAGAGGCTGTAATTCTTTATAACTGGAAAATTCGTAACAGAATTGGGTGTGAACTAAGTAGATCAAAGAAGAGAGCTGAGGCTTGAGCAAAGATCTTAAGATAAAGGATTACTGAGCTAAGACAAAGGCTGAGTTGGATTTCCCCTCCCATCTTTACCTTTAAATACTGTGTTACTGCAAAGGCTGCAAAATCGTTATAAAATTAGTATATGCTGTAGACATTAAGCTGCAGAGTTTGCATAACATAAGTGGAATTACTGGAGAGGAAATGTAATTGAAATTGCCCTGGGTGCTGTGAAGAAGGTTGTTCTAAAAAGCACCACAAAAGTCCAGGACAAGGCAGAAGGGGTTTAAACTGAAAGAAGGGTGATTTAGATTAGATATTGAGAAGAAATTCCTCCCTGTGAGGGTGGTAAGGCCCTGCACAGGTTGCCCAGAGCAGTTGTTACTGCCCCATCCCTTAAGTGTCCAAGGCCAAGCTGGATGGGGCTTGGAGTAGCCTGGTCTAGTGGAAGGTATCCCTGTCCATCGCAGGGGGTGGAACTGGGTGGTCTTTTAAGGTCCCTTCCAACCCAAACCCTTCTATGACTCTATTACTAAAGTGGGATGAGCAGACAGTTTCAGGGGACGGTATGGGAGAACTGGGAGGTATGAAGGCTTCTTTGGGAAGAGACAAAGCTTAGGATGCCAATGCATCTTTTTAGGAAAAAATACAACACACCAGCACAATTCACTGGGACTGTGTTGGTGTAATGGAGAGCAGAATAAGGGCCATTAAAGTTTATCACTTTTAACAGTGTAATACTCAATTCATTCCACTTCCAGTTAACATATCTTTCTTTAGAAGCTATCTCTGTCAGAGGGAGACACAAAAGTTAGATGAATTGCAGGAAATGAAAAAATGCTCTGCATTTTCCCACCCCAAGCTTGGGAAACTGCCAGGATCACTTAAGCATCAATAATGTAATGGAGAGGACTCACTGACTCCAGCTCTTTAACAACTGGATTAGTCCCATGGTACCAAATCTGTAACTACTGGGACCACCAAAGCAGTCTCGGGGCAATATGGGGAAGAGACAGCAGAAGGCACTGGAACAGATGGCTCTATTGTGAAATCTCCTCCTAATTACTTAAAAACAAGATGATGCAAGTTAACAAAACAAGTAGTGGTCTCTGCAGGTACCACGCTGTCCACATCAAAGCCATCAGAGTGAAATAAAAAGGGGTAAGGATGACTGTAGGAAAGCTTTATATGGAAAACAGTGAGAAAGCATGTTGTGGAAGAAGGTTGTTTTATAATTAGTTGGTTCTTTTCAAGGGCTCCTCCAGTGTTTGCAAGGAGTGTAAAGCTCTGAAAGCAAAGCTCAGATCAAATGGGTTGTGTCTTTATATCAAAGGTGCTCATGTCCAGAGGGCCCCACTGTGCTCCATCAAAAGCATCATGCTGAGCACACCAAAAATATCAGGGAGACACACCACTCACACATGCATGAGAAAGAAAGTTCTAGGCTATGTGCGCAGCTGCCTATGCCAGCAGAGGGGCTCTAGAAATGTGTGCAGCAGACAAAGCCTGGAGAGCTGTACAGGCTGGGAAAAAACCCCAGAAACACTCAAGAGACTCAGAGTCTATTCTCATTTCAGGGAGCATCTTGCATTGTCATGATTTGTGAAGCTGATGAGATGTTACTATCCAGGTATCTGATATCCTGGGGTCTTTTGGCACCTCCAGGCCCAGCCTGAAACATCTGGAGGAGGTTGCAAATGGGCCACTTGCTTTGAGACAATGCTGCACTGATGCTTATGTGGCCAGAGACACCTGGTCTAGAGGTGCCATCATAATGTGGCTGTAAGTAGCCTTAAAAATATATCTGGATCATGGAAATCCACTTCCCAAGAAAGGTATCATTAACATAGAACTGAATAAAAATATTCCTCCACTGCACAGTCACTGCATGCATCACCCATGCCAGACCTACCTGCCAAACCCAGCTGTCAGCACACAAAAGTGTGCACAGCAATCCCTCTCCTAAAGAAAAAAAAAAAAATCCCAGGCAGTAAATTTAGGAACTAAAACTTAAAAGCACCACTTTTATAAGTCTTCTGTGAAGAACTAGAAGGAGGGTTTGTTGTTACCATGCACTTTTGTGTGCACAGCAAATGTTTACAGCCTCTCCAAGCCATTTGTATCCTGCTGGGTAAATAATTTGTCTCACTTGAAAATGAGGCGATCTGCAAATCTTCTTCCTTTGGAGTTGTTCCAAGCTTAATCAAGAAATAAAACATGCTAGGGACAAATGTATTAAGCAGGTATTTAATTGAGAGAAGAGATGATGGAAAAAGGCAGAGTTCTTGTCTCCCAGGCAGAGCATGCAAGCTTTAAACACACTCAGATTGGTATTTATTGCAACTGACAGAGCAGAAGGGCTCAGAAAAAGCACTCCTTCCCCTCCCATAAATAATTCACCTCCTGTAGCAGTTCATAAAATGTTTATATTAAGTAATAATTCAACTTTGCATTGCAAAAACCCCCAAATTAACATGCTAGCAGAGAAAAATCAACCCGAAGGAGGATGGGGGAAGTGATTGCTTCGAAGCTGTCACATTGGATTTCCTCTGCTAAAGCAGTTAAATGGGGTCATTCTTGGCTATACGCTGCTCTATTTGGTCAAATCTTGACCCTGCCCTGAATAGGGTGTTTTCCATTGATCTCTGCAACAGCTACATGAAGCCTGCTCTTGAGTCATAGAATCATAGAATCATTTATATTGGAAAAGACCTCTATGATCATCAAGTCCAACCATTAACCCAACACTGCCAAGTCCACCACTAACCCATGACTCCAAGTGCCACATCCACACACTTTCTGAACACCATGAAGTGTTTTTCAGCCAGGCAGGGCAGGTTCAGTGGTCCCACATTAAGCTCTGCTGTCAAGCAATGATGCTTTTGATTTCAAGTCACCATGAATGTGAAGAGGCTGTGAGCCCACTAACAGGTTATTTGGTCTTGGCTGCAAACATACACAAGGTCCAACACAGGGGAAGACTCCAACAGCTGGACTCCAACGTGGGATAGCGGACCAAGAGCATGGCAGGGAGGAGAGAGGGCAGTGGGAGAATGATTGATGATCAGCAGAAGCCATCAAAATAATAGAAATCAAATGTCACTACACATACACCCAGGCAGCTTTTATTAAAACTCTAATTGCTTGATCCACCCTGTGCTCTAGGGAGCATAAAGAAAAGCTAGGTCACTGCAGACAAAAAAAATCAATGCAGAGAATGATTGATAATGACTTTTTTCTCCTAGATTCCCAGAGAGGGACTGTGGAGATATCCTCCTGACATCTCCAAAGATGCACAATATCCCTTCGGCTTTCTCCAGAAATGCACTTAATACATTTTTAACTTTCGACATCCAAGTTTTGCTCCTCTTGGCTGTGACAACAGCAGGTTTGAGCATCCTAACCCACTGTTACTTTTCATAGATGCAAAGATAATAATCAATTTCTCTCTTCCAAAACCATTCCATACTTTCTAGCTTCCTGCAATGACCATGTCTGCTGCACTCCTGGCCTCTCTCATGGGTATCCTCAGAACCTTCTCTGGTCCATGACTGCTGAAGTACAAAACCAAAACCTGAAAAAAAATCTACCTGAGTCTTAACTAACATGGAGGTGTTACATCCTCTCCATGTATCTCAGTACATTACTTGCCCCAAAGTATTTAAGTATTTATTTTGGAGTGCTTTTGTTGTTATTGTCTTTTATAATGAAGTAACAATTACTGACATGTGATTTGTGATTCCCTGCAGAATTGTTCCTCCACCAGCTGTTCCCACCTGCACCGGCACCGCTGCTGATCCCTACCTCTTTGTCATTCCCTGCCCTCACCTCTCCTAAACTGCTGCTTCTTTGTTTCAAGCTATTTCTTCAATATGTCAAGATCTCTTTGAATTCCAATTCATGCAAAATGATTTAGCCAAATGTAAGTGAAGGACTCAGCATGAGACTACATGGATGAAATATGGCTCTGGACAGGCCCTTAGGTGGGAGGGTCCTAATGCCACATTCTGCCCTTATAAATCTCTTACCTATAATAAGGTATCAGTTAGAATTACAGGAGGAACAGTGTTGCAAACGTAAATTGCCTGTGGGATATTTAAGGCATCCTATACCTAAAGAGGCTCCAAGAGAGCTGGAAAGGGACTTTGGATGAGTGTCTGGAGGAATAGGACAAAGGGGAATGGCTTTCCACTGCCAGAGGTCAGGGTTAGGTGGAATATTGGGAAGAAATTCTTCATTGTATGGTCCTAGCACAGGTTGCCCAAAGCAGCTGCGGCTGCCCCATCCCTGGAAGTGTTCAGCATCAAAGAGTCCTATTGATGAGCTATTCAAGGATGAATCTGAGATAAATAACCCCTACGTGATATGAAAGACCTGCCCAAAATTGAGTTTGTAGTCATAAGCTGAGGAAAACCCAAGGAATGAGATGAGAACTTGAAAGCTGGTGTCCCTCAGGCTGTCCACCGGTGATCCTTGTCAGATCACCTGAACATGGACATCCCTCTACTTGCGGGGTGGGTGTAAATGAATGAAATCAGAGGAAAAAAGAGGAAAAATCAAGTTTTTAATATATTTTGTAAATAAGTATCTTCTCCTTCCACAAGATCTTACAATTATAGAGAACATTACAGAGTAATTTCTTATAATATTTCATAAGTAGAAGATCTTTGCTAATTTGTTCCTGTGGAAGCTTGAACACATTTCCAGCACCTGTGCAACTTCCCAAGTGATGTCTCCACACAGCAAAGAGGGATAGAGTGTGCACAGCAATTGGAGTCATGGTGATTCCCCTCATTTCCCCTTCTGCATAACCCATCCATGCAGTTTCTATATCAAGGGCATAGCCCTGAACCTGGACACTGCCAGACTCTGGTCTAGCACCCAGTAGTACTCCTATGAGCTGGAACGTCCTGTCTGCTGAAATCCACACTGGGGACTAGGTTAAATTGGAATTGTCTGCAAGTGTTTTGAGACCTTAAAACAAAACATGCTTCCAAAAACAGTGCTTACAGCTCCCCTTATTAGAGCAACATGGGTATGAAAGTGGGGTACAGCAGTGACCTTCAGACATCTTCACTCTTCCCGGGCCATAATTACAAGACAAGCCTCTCTTTCCTCCTATTTTGCATCATGTGCTAACTCTGACATGAAAAGACCAATTTTACACAATCATCCAGTTTGACTTCTCATCCAATTTCCATATCAAACATCAGTGTGATATTGTCCAAAGCCTGGTTACTAGATCCCAGGACTAGCTCCTTGGAGCACCCCTACTGCCCAAGAGGGTGTGAGAAAGATGATGATATGTATGTCACCACTGATGGACTACCAGACATCAAGACCACTGGAAGACCAAAGATTGAAATAGGAAGAGCTGGACAGACACACCTGGCTGCAACTCACAACCACAGTGTGTTGAGTTTAAAGAAACATCTTCCAGTTGTTCACTGCCAGCATTGGACATCACACCACCCTGCAAGACCCATGTTCTAGAGGAAGCTGAGGGCTTCCCCAAACCACATAACTCCAAGAGCTGAGCTTTGCAAACACTTACCAAAAGTACTCCCAAGACTTCAGTAACTAGAGGTACCAGCAGAAATCCAACCAAAAACCCATCCTCTAAGACAACATATGTGCCTGTATTTTCTGAGGGTTTTCAATTCTCAGAGCAGCCAGGGAAACAAATTGCAACTGGTCATAAAAGAGAAATCTCTCTTGGGAGGACGAAAATCCTCCATGTACAGGGATCAGCATGCCATGTTAGTATGCAGTCCTAGAACAAGCAAGAAGGGGAATCTCAGGAAGTGGGGCTGGGGAAAATCTCAAGAACACATTCAATTCATCCGATGCTCTGGGGTCAGGATCAAGCAATGGACCTTTGTATCTCCTCTGAAGGTTGGCTGGCTTTCTGGAGATGCTACAGACAGTAAATGGCTGAAACAACCTGTCCTGTGTTATCCCAGAATTCATACCAGCCAAATGCTGCAGACCCTCTCAGCCTTGTGGGTTACACAGACCCATGGGAGAATTTCTATGAGACACCAGGAAATCACCTCTCCCCTTAAAGCAAGTTGTGGCTGCCCCATCCCTGGAAGTGTTCAAGGCCAGGTTGGATGGGGCTTGGAGCAACCTGGTCTAGTGCAAGGTTCCCTGTCCATGGCATGGGGTGAAACTGGATGAGCTTAAAGGTCTCTTTCTACCCAAACCATTCTGTGATTCTCTGATCCTGCTCTGAGCTTTGTTCCAGTGCTGCTATGCTGTCAGAAGCTTTTACCCACCAAGGGAGGCTCAATCACTGCAACTTTCAACAGCACCTTCCCTGCTCTTTGTGTGATGGTGCTGCCAAAACCCATCCTAGTTCCTCAAAAGGAACACGTTTTTCCTTGTGTCCTCCCTCCACTGGGCTGCTTGCCAACACATCCCTGTCTGGGAATCCGCTGTGTGAGTTGCCAAAGCTACTGACTGACACTGTGAAAACTCTGCTGCTTGGCTGAAACCGGTGCCTTTGTCCCCTGGATGCACAGGATACCTGGCTGGGGGCTATCACCCAGCCATGGCAAACCCAACCCAGGGCTTTCACACCTTCATAGGATCTTGCATGGTCAACTTCCAATCCCACCTTTCTTCCCTCATCTTAGATCTTCTGCACATCCATTTATATCCAAATAACAAGAGCACAAAATATGTTCAAAGTCCCGATTTGCAACCCAGCATGCCGATGTCCACAAATCCAGCACACTGGAATAATCAGACCTTGTCAGGTAATTCCCTCCCTAGTTTTAGGAACTTCATTGATAGTCTGCTCTGATGCACTGGTGTAAAAGTGTGGCTCAGGCTGCAAGAGGGTTTGCAAAATACCCAGGGTCCTTTCAACTTCCTGCTGACTCTCACAGTGATGGAACTACACAGTCAAAATGGAGGTGAGAAGGGAAAGTGTGGAGTGAAATGGCATCCTGAGGGCATCTGCAGATTTTCCTTTGAAGTCTTGTCCAATAAACCAAACAACAGCTCCACTGCTGCCTAAACCTGGAAATGAGACCAGTCAGGGTTCACATCCCTGCCTGTGTTTCCAGCCCATCATTGTGTGATGCTGATTCCTTTCAGGAAAGCTCTCTGCACGACAGCAGATGTGCAGCGTCCTTCAAGGTGAAAGGCAAAGTGAAATCTGGGACAAAGACTGAAGCTCAGCAATCAGCTCTGAAGAATTTCCTTCTACTGCATCTGGATAACCTCTCCTTTTCCCATTTATCCAAGCACAAAGACACTATTAGCTCTCGCAGGGTGTTTATATGCCCAACCTTGCAGATGTTGTCTTAGAAAACAGACAGCGATTTCTCACTGGAATACTTTGCAAGGTTGCTGGCACCTGACTAATGGTGCTTGGCTGCTGCTCTTTTTTCCTTGTGATTTAAAAGGGTTAAAGATGTGTAACGCTGTGCAGGTGCTTTGCTGCTCAGAAAAGGGAAAAATGAGAAGGCGGTGGTCTTAAAAAAACTAGATGCCTTCTGTAATGAAGCTATATACTAATTAATCAAATCCCAGAATGCCTTGGAATGGGAGAGACCTTAAAAATCATCTCATTCTGACCCCCTGCCACAGGCAGGGACACCTTCCACTAGACCAGGCTGCTCCAAGCCCCATCCAACCTGACCTTGAACACTTCCAGGAACGGGGCAGCCACAGCTTCTCAGGGCAACCTGTGCCAGGGCCTCGCCACTCTCACAGGGAGGAATTTCTTCCCAATATCTTACCTAAATTTCCTCTACTTCACTTTGAACTCATTCCACCTTGTCTTGTTGCTCCTGTTCCTGATGAATAATGCCCCTCTGGCTTTTTGCAGGCCCCTTTGGACACTGCAAGGTGCTGTGAGGTCTCTACACAACATCCTCTTCTCCAGGCTGAATCACAGCTCCACCAAAAAACAAAACAAACAAACAAAACCCATACACGCACACAAAAAAACCCCCAAACAAAAAACCTCAAACAACTAAAAAATAGTTTAAATTTTTTTAAATTAAAACTAAATTTAATTTTAAAATTAATTGTTAAAAATGTAAAATTTTATTTTTAAATTAACATTTGAAAAACATTTCTAATTTTTTAAAAAATAATAACAGCCTCCCCGCTTTCTCAGCACTAAAACCTCCTATTTTGTAGTGTTAACAGCTTGTGGCGCCCTTTAATTTTTTTTTAGGGTTAGGGTTGCTTGCAGCCAACTCCCCAAAGCAACAGCAGTCTTTCCATATGCACACTATGTGTGCAAAGTGCTGCAGGGCCTCCTCAGCTAGAGGCACTTTTTGATCAAAAAGAAATTACTAACAGAAAGAAAAGTTTGCCATATAATGAGCTATTAATCAAAATTAAGTAGTTATTAATAGAAAGCAAAATGTGTTTGCAATAGAACACCTGCAATGCTGGATTTGGGGAGGAGAAATGAGTTGGAGGCTAAAGGAGTAACTTGGTGAACAGCCCAGTTTGTGTGTATAGTGTTTTAGTAATATATAAAAATAGATATACATAGATATATACCTAATATATAAGATATATTAATCTATAAAAATAAATAATATAGAATCATAAATAGATATATATCCTTCCAATGTCCTTTAGAGATAGATAGATAGATAGATAGATAGATAGATAGATAAATATCTCTCTCTAAAGGACATTGGAAGGATATCCAGAATACTGAGTTATACATCAAGAGAAATAAGATTTCCATCCTATAAAACTTCCCTAAAGTGGCCCTTTCCCTCCTGGCTGCTTCTGACCAAGGTAACAGAAGAGCATCCATGCTCTTTCCCCAGTGGGGCAAGGCTTAGCTGAAGACACCTATTTTTTTTAATATATATGTATATGTATATATATATATTTATTTATTTATTTAGAATATATATATATACAAAAATATATGTATATATAAATAGAATCAGCTCAGAGCAAAGAACAATGAGATTGATGCAAGATTGAGTGCAGAAGTACTTAGAAAGCTTGTTTAGCTGGTAGGAGACAGGAAGAGGAAAGGTAATGCTCTAAATGCGAGAGGAGACATATCAGCTCTTAGAGATTTATTTGAAAAAGAAGGGACGGGTAATCTAAATTAGTTGATCTCTCTCCTCTTTATTTACTCTTTGTGTTTTAACGGTGGCTTGAAGCCACCAAGTAAAAGTAGGATCTGCCCTACAGCATCAGCTCCTGCATCCCAAAGAAGCTGGTGGTCTCACCAGACACAGAAGTGTGTGAAAGCGGAGGAGGAGAGGTGTTTGACATGTCTTTTGACACAATAACTGACTTAACAGACAAAAGAAATGTGAAAATCTATTGGGTTTCAGCAAAGCATTTTATCCAGGGCCATGTGGGAAATTATTAATTAAGCCAGTGAATATGAACATCAGCAGAATGGGAAACCAGGCAAGGGAAATGACAATGATGAGTGTTGGAAGGTTGAGCTGCAACCTGAAAGGAGGTTAGCAATGTTTAACATTTCTAAGGTTGACTTTGGCACCAAAAAAGTAGGGCAACTCCTAATGACAGAATGTAATTGGCAGCACCAATGTGTAGGAGGATTGGGAAATGACAAAGGAAGGAGGGGATTGACCTTGACTGCCATGTTCAAAATGGAATGAAAATTAGTAGTTAATTCTAGGCTTGGTACTAATCACCAGGATTTTTTGCTATGGGATGTAACTCCTAAGAAGGAGAACAGCATGTACATCCTTGTTATCAAAGAGTAAATGAGGGATGCATGATGAATCTGCGATGCTCACAAACATGACTCATGAGTCTTCAGTAGAAATGGGGACCTCATCTCCAAAGGGCAATAGTCTACATATCTGTTTAAGAAACAGAGATTTCATTGAGGAAGAGCTAGAGAGAAAAGGTTAATACCAGGAAGTAAAAATTTTTACTTCCTAGCTACAGAGCCAAATTATGTGGATACTGTACTTGGAGACACTGAGCAGTGACATTTGGACAGGAGAAAGTCACTAAGTATGCCAATAAAACAGAAAAAAAGAGAGATAAATCAAACAAGTAAAACAGCAAACTACAACCTGACCATTGACCCAGACTGGAAATGAGTTGTAAACCATCAGAGACTGAGGTCAGCCTTCCTGCTGGCATAATGCAACTAAAAATTCTGCATTTCTGAGACAGAGCCCTGGGTGTTACTCATAAAGACTAAATAACAAACCAGATAATTGCACTTCTAGGTTCAGAGGGTCCTATCCAGCTCCATGTGCCTAAAGGTCTCTCTGAGGTGACTCAGCTGAGCAGGAGCAGAGAAATAGTTGCTCAAGCATGTTGACTCCATCACCTGAATGCCACCTCCACCTCTTCCTCCTGCTCTACCATGTCCTAAGGCATGCACAGACCAGCTCCAGTTTGCACACAGTCAAAGCAGCAAAATTCAGTCTTGCCTACACTGCTGAGCAGCTCCTTGTTGGCTTTTGGGGCTGGATGTTGTCCACCTTAAACAGATTGCAGGGAATATGTTGCTACATACTCAAACTTGGAGCTACCTACCCCCAAGTGTCCCCAAATTGGAGACACCACCAGTCTTTCTCAGCTGATGGACTACATCCAGGGGAGATCAAGAGTGTGGTAGAATAGCTCTCTTCCTGCATGTTATAGTTTGACACTGGCCAAATGCCAGACACCCACAACAGCTGATCACTCACCTTCCCCTGCTACAACTGAAAAAAAAAAAAAAAAAAAAATTAAATGAAGGGTTCATGAGCTGAGATAAGGACAGGAAGAAAACACTCCAAGGGCAAAACAGGCTCAACTAGAAGTATAAAGTGAATTTATTACTAACAAAGTCAGAGGAGGATAATGAGAAGTAAAAGAAGCCCTTAAAAATACCTTTTCACCCCAACCCCTCCCTCCTTCCTACCGACAGCTCAGGAAGACAGGGGGGTGGGGGTTTTGGTCAGTTTGTCACCTGAGATCTTCTTCCAGTGCTCAGGGAGAGAAATTCTTCCCCTGCTATGCCATGGGATCCCTTCCGATGGGAGATAGAGCTTTGTGAACTTCTCCAGCATGTTTCCAATCTCATGAGCAGCAGTCCTCCCAAAACTGCTGCAACGTGAGTCTCTCCCACGGGCAAACAGTCTCCCCAAAACTGCTACCGCATGGGTCACTCTTCCATGGGGTGCAGTCCTCTAAGGACAGGCTGTTCCAGCCTGGAAGCAGGAGCCCCTTCTCTACACCAGGTCTCTCACTGGATCACAGCCTCCTCCACGCATCCACCCACTCCAGCGTGGGCACCTTCCCCATGGGCTGCAAGTGGATGCCTGCATGCCCCATGGATTGCCATGGGCTGCAGCGGCACAGCCTGCTTCACCATGGTCATCACCACGGCCTGCAGAGGAATCTTGGCTGTGGCACCTGGAGCACCTCCTCCCCCTCCTTCTCCATTGACCTTGGTGTCTCCATGTCCTTTCCCTCATATGTTCTCACCTCCTCCTCTTCTCTGGCTACAAAAAAACTGTGCCCCAATTTGTTTTGATTTTCTTCTTAAATATGTTATCACAGAGGTGTTACAAACATCTCTACTTGGCCCAGGCTTGGCCAGTGGCATGTCCATCTTCAGCACCATCAGGGGTTGGCTCTGCTGGACACGGTGGGAAGCTTCTAGCAGGTTCTCACAGAAGCCACCTCTGTGGCCCCCCCCACTACCAAAAACCAGGCCATGCAAAACCAACACAGTCTGCATCATCCATCTCCATGCTCTGCGTCTTAGTAAACACCAGGGCCATTAGTCATTAGTTACTCATACAACCAGTCCCTGTGGTATCAGCAGACATTGTGTCTCCTCCTGCTACTGAAGGTATGTATCAAGTGACCTGAGACAGAGCTCAGCCTTTGCCTGTTGGGGAAGATGAAACAGGAAAGCCTTATAAATATGATTGCCTGGCAAAAGATGCTGAGAATAGGGAAACTATAAGTGAGATTGAAATGAAAGCAAGCTTTGAGATACCAAGCCTTAGTTACTGAACAACTGGAAAACAATGGGATGGCCGGCAGAAGGTAATCCACTCTCTGTTGAACAATACTCTCTGCCTGCAGACAGGTCCAAGGGTCAGAGCAGACCCT
>VWPU01009132.1:18200-33534 GCA_013398955.1 Callaeas wilsoni
CTTGCTCTTAGCTTTTCTTGCTCTCTTACTTTTCTGGCCTGCTTCGAGCTGCATCTGGCAGCTCCAAGCAGGGCCAGTATACCCACGCCCTTCATAATAAAACTACATGTTCTAGGACCTAACCTCAGAGATCTCTCATTCCTAGTCGTCCCAACTGTCCTAAACAACCAGAACTTCCTGCATTTGTCAAAGCTGCCAAACACCTCTCTGAACAGCCTCTTCTGGATGGAAGAAAACATTCTGCCCCTTCCCTTCCACGTGAGAAGAAAATTGGATCCATCTGCCTACATGGTTAATTTAATAAACACTCTTACAGCTGAAACAAGAAGGATTTGGAGAATGGTGTCTGCCCAGGAATGTTCTCTGGCAGTGGAGTCTGGGATAGCCCTCACTCATGCTATTAAAGCTCTTTAACCTCTAAAACCAAGGTGGTTGCATCCAAACTGCTTGTAGGGCTAAGTTCTTGGCTTGGGACTAGGTGCTACCAAACTCAGTGTGAGAAGAGGGAACTGGAGTGTACATGATGTTTCCACACCCAGGAATGTGCCCCCTAGGACTCTTTAATTTACTAGTACAGACATAGCCTATGGATCCCATCTGAAGTTTCAGCAGGCAATGGAAAATTTCCTGTCTTACAGCATAAGCAGTATTATTAGCATTCTCACCAAGATAGGAAATGTCGTCCACTGGATATTTTCAAGAATAGGTTAGATAAAATCACAGAAACACAGAATGGCTTGGGTTGGAAGGGACATTAAATCTCATCTTCTTCCACTCCCCTGCCATTGGCAGGGACACCTTCCACTAGACCAGGTTGCTCCAAGCCCCATCCAACCTGGCCTTGAACACTTCCAGGGATGAGGCAACTACAGCTTCTCTGGGCAACTTGTGCCAGGGCCTCACCACTATCACAGCCAAGAATTTCTCCCTGATACTCCATCTAACCCTGCCCTCTGGCAGTGGGAAGCCATTCCCCCTTGTTCTGCCCCTCCAGGCCCTTGCTCTTGCTCCAGTCCCTCTCTGGCTCTTGGAGCCCCTTTAGGCACTGGCAGGGGCTCTAAGGTCTCCCCAGAGCCTTCTCTTCTACAGGCTGAACACCCTCAGCTCTCCCAGCCTGTGTCCAGAACAAGGAGGAGTATGAATTTCCTGCCCTTTTGTATCTTGGTCCAGCCTTCCTGTATGGACATCCCTCCCTAAATTATCTCTGCTGTGTCTCTGAAAACCACGCAGCAAGTCTGCAATGCTGACTCATTCATCTCTATAGCTACTACAAATTCTCATTTGCTCCACATATTTAGTACCTCCAGGGTTTGAGATGAATGACAGAACATGAGCAACAGGCAATTCATTAATACCAGAGGCAGTCCAAAATTTTCCACGGAAGCCTTTATTGTTTTGTTTCCTCTGCTAGGAGAGGAAGTTGGGGGGAGGGAAAAAATGATTGGTAAAAAAAAATAAATCTGGTTTCACAATATTACTTCTCAGGGGTAAACTCATTTTCTTAGTACTCATTCTGACACCTTACAAAGGGGGTAAATGGTTCCTTTCCCTTTTGTATCTTTTTTCTTCAGGGAATAAAGGTAACAAAAGCAGCAGAATGCAAGACAAAGAAGAAGGGGAAAAAAAACACTGAAGAAGCACCTAATTCTGGCATTTTCCTATAATGTCCAAATAAAAATGGAAAGCATTTATTCATTCCTTCTTTTATTTTTGCCAAATGTGCTTCTAATTGTTTCACATCCACCAGCAAATGCCACTGTGTGCACCTTTTGTCGCTTGCTCTTTCTGGTCCCAAATCCCCAGAGTCAAGTCCGGCCCACTCCATCCTTTGGTGCAGCAGCGAGAAGTGCTCTGCCCATCCCATCCAGAAGTTCAGGGGAAGAAATCCCCTCACCCAATACAGATAAAGCCCTCAATGATGCCACCACATCACAGAACTGAACAAGAAACAGCTTCATCCACCACCAGTCGCCTTCCAAGGGGCTGGTCACTGACCTGACTGAAGGACTCCCTGGTCCTTGGTCCCTCGGGGTCCACAGATCACCCTGAGAAGCAGGACCACAGAGAAGAGGTGGGTGAAGGAGATGTAACCTGTCTTGGTTACCTGTAAACTTGGCAGCTCATGTGCTGGGGAGGGAAACTGAGGCAAGAAGCCCCTCAGTGCTGGCACTTGTGTCACACCAAGGCACACCCAGTGACAGCAGTGGGAATAAGTACATAAATAAATCTCATGTATAACTGAATAGTTAATAAATTATCGTTAATAAATATATAAATATAAAAATACAAATGAAGTAAATACTAAGAATAAGATAAAGAAATACTAGAAATATTGGAAATAAATCCTATTTATTCTGTAGGATCCCTGGGCACAGGCGACTGCAGACATCCTCAGTCCTGCCACTCTGGCCTCACTGAAGGCTTCTGGCTCAAATGCTAATACAAACAAATCACTCATCCCTCTGGCTGGGAGGAACCTCGATCTTCCATGGACATCACCACCAGGCATCACCTCTGCTCTGTACCTCTGGGCAGACCTGGGAGGAGGTCACACGCACATGGTCTCTGTGATATATGTCTTAGTATATAGAAGTTAAAAAGGAGAATTCTTCCCTTTAGCATGGACTTCCCCCAAGACCTTGGGCTCATCACTTACTCTATCCCATGTTCTCAGGTATCCTCACATGGAAATAATACCCAGTCGGACAGAGCGAGCTTAAAAACCATTGCTGGTCTGCTGTTTGGTTTCACTAAGGAATTGTTTCCCAGCCTTGGAAACACTGATTTTCAGCAGTGACAGAGGACTGTAAGGAAATCTCCCCCCCACTCTCTGCTGATGGGGAGCCTTCATCCATGCATGAGGAAGAACAGTCCCATGTGAGCCGTCCTTGCTCCTCCATAGCAAGAGGTCATTAGGAGGTAATTTTTGGCTGCTGGGTGGCCCATAAGGTTGCCCCAATAGGCTGTGGAGTCTCAATCCTTAGAGATGTTCAATACCCACCCAGTATGTCAGCAGCCAGGTTCTTGGCAGTAATTAGGGTTTGGAGGATTTGGTTTTTAAAAAGAACTCAAACAATAAACAACACTTAGAAGAATCCCAATTTGAACAGAAAATGAGAACAATTAGCCAAAACATCACTTACGCATCAATGAAGAGGCGCTTATGTTCTAAGGCTGAGCGTCAGAGCAAACATTTCTACAATATGCAGAAAGGAAGAAAAAACATGGAAGTGGGAGAACACTTTCCCAAGTGGAAAGAGAAGCCCTAAGAGTATTGTGAAAGCCAACGAGCAACACAAAGGAAGCTGAATCATCCCTGCTGATCCAACTTCTTTCCTTAGGGAGGAATCCTAGCCCAGTGTCTTAGGAATTTGCTGGAGCAGACTGGAGGGATAGGAAGGTGAGCAATTTGCATTTAAATATGCAAATAAGTCTAATTATCCCTTGTAGCAGTGGAAGAGAAGCAACACATCAGCTCTCCATTTCCAGGAGAGCTTTCTGCTTTAGCCCTGCTATCTCCAGCACGAGCCCAGATTTTGCAAGGTGAGCAGACAAAAAGCTGAGTCTCAGATCACAGCAGATTTAAGGGCTGTGTCACTCCTGGAAACCCCTTTCCCCACCCTCTCCACCCCTGCAAAACAGAGCCTCCAAAAATCCCTGGCCATTTTCTTGTGTCTCAGCCAAGCACCACCGCCATGCCTGCATGCACCTGAGCCTCTAGCATCACCCAGTGAGAGCTAGAGCTGATGCCAAATGACAGCAAAAATCAAGATCTCACTGCTTGAACTGTTTCCCACTTTTAGGGAGGGGAGAAAGCAGATGACTGTCAGCTTTGCTGTGCCACTAGTGGGACAGAGGAGTCAAGTCCCAGCTTCATTTTAAATCTGCATGAACGTACTACCTGTTTGATGGCCAGGTGTCACCTCTAATCTCCCCAAGGAGGAAAATAAATCATTCAAAGGCATAAACACTTCAGCATTCACACAGTTATAGCGAGAAGCAAAAAGGCTGCAATCATGCTTTTGTCACCACAACCCCCAGCTTTGCTCTCTGCCACCTCCACCTTGGTCTCAGCAGCGGTGGGCTCTGCCAAAGAAAGCGCTGGAAAACACAACCGCAGCAAACCCTCCTTGCAAACATACATGCAGGGCAACCACCCCATCACTTTTGTTTTTGCATTCCCAACACATCGAACCCCTTGACCTGGAGAGAAACAACAACAGCAGCTCACTGCAAGGAGCTTTACACTCCGAATCCCAAACAAGGTCTACTGCTGAGGTGAAATAAGGGTATCCATTTCCAGTTGGTTAGGGAGGTGGTAGGGGGGGCCAGAAGGATGTGTCATTCCCTGCTGCGCTGCATTAAAACATGGCAGCATCTGAAGGCTGCCCCACCCAAGCGGCCTAGGATGTGCGTCCCTCATCCTGCCGCATCCCCGGGATGCTTTGTCTTGATGGTGGGCCAGCCTGGGTTGCTTCCTGGGACGCACCTGCGTGTGAGGAACCCCATTCGTGCATGGGCCCACTGGGATGTGGTCAGGTTGCCGGTCCTTTGGGTTGGCTACAGCACGACAGCCAGGGATGTGCTTGGAACGGACCAGAGGCGACTTGCACATCTCATGAAGGTGACCTCAAACACTACCCCTGTGGAAACCCAAGGTGGTGAGCGTCTCTGAATTTTGGAATGCAGTGGGGGGGGCGGGGGGGGCACAAAGACACTCAAACCTGCTGCCAAACCCGCTGACAAAAACTGTCCATGTATACACTACCTGCATAATACCTACTACCCCATTATGGATCCCCAGAGAGATGGGGAATTTAAGGACACCCTCCTGGGCAGGAAATCTGCAAGCCCCCCTGGTATGTTTCACAGCCTCACTCCCAGGGTGGGATGCTCCTCCGGGGATGCGCAAAGGGGGACTGGATAAGGGCTGGCGAGGGGCCGGCAGGTTGGGGATCTAGATGGATGGGGGAGAGGGAGAGACGTCTTCTTACCTGTAGGACGAGCTGACTCCCGCCGTCACCTCCTCTTTGATCTGCCTGTTGACAGCATCGGCAGCCGCCCGGCCTCTGCTCGGCTCCGCCGACTGCCCGCCCGCCTCCTCCGCCTTCTTCCGACCTTTCTCTCTCCCATCCCCGGGCCGCACTGTTTTGGGATGCTCATCCTCCAAATCGGGGTGTTCCTCCTTCTTCTCGGGAGCAAGGTGCGCCTTCCGCCGCTTTTCCTGAGCCGGTTTCTCCGGGGAAGCGCGGTCCAGGGCCAGGACGGGGGAAGGTCCCGGTTTGGGGATCCAAGGATGGTCGCCCCGCTTGGGGATGGGCCAGGCACGGAAATCCTTCTGGTACTGCGTCTCCTTCTCGAAGGGAGTGTCCGAGGGCTGGTACTCGCTCTTGGGCTTGCAGCTCGGCTCCGGCCGCTGCACCTTCCAAGGCTTGTAGTCGTGCCGCATGACCGAGTCGGCCGGCGGCGAGGCGTGCGGGGCCGAGCCGGGCCGGGCGGTACCGGGAGCCGGCTCACCCCCTCCGGCCCCCGCCGCCGCCTCGCCGCCGGGTTGGGTCTCGATGGGGGCTGCAGGGCGCGGCTGGAGCGCGGGGGCAGCGGGATGCTCAGTGGCCTCCGAGTATTTGGTGAAAACGAGGGGGACGGCGATGTCCGCCTTGTCCAGCTGGTTCCAGAAGCGGGCGATGCAGCAGGCACGGGTGATGCAGGGCCACGCCATGGCGGCCCTGCGCCGGGAGCCACTGCTCCGCGCTCCGAACCCGGCACCGCTCTCCGCACCGAGCTCCGCCCCGCACCAGGTGGGCGGGGCATAGAGGGCGGGGTGTGGGGGCGGAGCTTGCACACGCACACGGGCAAGGCACGCACACGGGCAAGGCACGCACACGCTCGATACACCTGCACATCAATGCATCTACACACACGTGTGATACGTGGCTATGTGTCTGCCCACACCTGCACAGCCACACACTTGCACAGCCACATAGCTGCACACACACATGAGACATGGCTGTGTGTGTGCACAGACCTGCACAGTCACACACACTTGCAAGCACTTGTGAAACACACCCTTACATGTGTGCAAACACATGCTTGGTCACAGGCCTGCACATACATGTACAAGGCACCCATGTGTGCATTTACTTGCATGCAGGGTCACAGACGTGCACATAACACATGTAAGACATGCCCGTATGTGCGTGCACACACCTGCACTGCTACAGACCTGCACAACTGCACACCTGCAAACACACAAGGAGACACACCCATGTGACCCATGTGTGCATAGACCTGCATACTTTGTACACACCTGGACACACACACCTGCACAATCACACACCTGCACACACACATGCCAGACATGCAAACTCAACACACATTCATGTGTGTATGCACACATGCATGGTCACACACCTGTACACACATGGGCAAGTGACATACCTGTATGTATAGACACACCTGCATAATTGGTCACACACCTCCATAAATACGTGCAAGGTGCCCATGTGTGCAAATACATGCATGTGGGCTTCTAAGCAGGGGTTTAGAGATGCAGCGAGGTAGGAGTTAGAGCGAGGAATGAATTATTTATTAAATTTACAATACTATTTATATATTCTAGTTTTACAAAGCAATTGAACAGTGCCCACACTTCTCCTAGGGTGATTGGTTAAAATCCCAGACACCCGCCCAGAAATGTTTTTTCTTAATATAATGTACACAAGGTCAGAAGATACCGGATATGAATGCTATTTACAAAAACTCTATCTATTGTTTACATAGCTTACAGAGCAAAGGAAAAGTTCTCACAGAATGAATGCAAGAAGAGAAAATTTCCCTGCTAACAGCATTTCAGCATCCACACATGCATGCATGGTCACACATACCTGCATGCATACATGAGAGATGCACACATTTGTATTGCAAACACTTGCACACACATGTGGAGACATACCCATGTATGTGTGCACATAACTGCATGGACACATACCAGAGTACA
Source organism: Callaeas wilsoni (assembly GCA_013398955.1). Lineage (NCBI taxonomy): Eukaryota > Metazoa > Chordata > Aves > Passeriformes > Callaeidae > Callaeas > Callaeas wilsoni. Next base: position 25,198 of record VWPU01009132.1, read on the forward strand.
AACATGCAAGAAGATGCCCATTCATGTGCGGACACACACAAATGCTTGGTCACATACCTGCACACATATGTGCAAGGTGCCCATGTGTTCATGCACATGAATGCATGATCACACATACCTGCGCGCACATATACAAGACGTGCATATTTGCATGCACACACATGCTCAACCACACATGTGCAACACATGCCCATGCACACACATGTCTATGCTTGCATTCATGCACATGGAAAGACGTGGGCAGACACATTTGCACACATACGTGCACATGCACATTCACACAGAGGGATGCACACCCACACCTGCACACACGCATGCACAGGAATGCAAACAAACATGCAAGACACGCTTGTGTGCACACACGTGCACAGGCATACGTGCACATGCGCACACGTGTGAACTCATGCACAAACACACACATTTGCACACAGCAACATGGACATGCGAAACCACACAAATCATGTTCACACATGCAGGTTCTCATGTAAGTGTACATGCAGTACACACTGACATTTGTACACACAGATGTGCACACGTGTGTATTCACACGACTGCACACACATGCAAACACATGCATGTATACTCAAACCTGTACACATACACTCACCCCTGTACACACATGCACAAACATGCACACGAACAACTGTGAAAATGCACCCTCGTGTTCATACATGCACAACGGTTTTGTCAGAGACTGAAAACATTTCATGCCTCAAACATTGATATAAAGTTTTTTCATTATAAAGAAGCTACAACCAAGGAAGACTAGGACTTTGAACTGAAAATCAAACTGCTGATTAGATAAAGGGAAACCTATTGTTCAGTCATCTCAAGCTGAGGGAAAGGTATGCATCCACAAAAGGCTGAAGTCACCAGCTGTGCTGAGTTTGGGGTGGGGGAGAGCACAGCTCACGAAAGCCAGGTTTACACAGACTCCCCCCCTCAACCGAGGGGGGAGGAGGAGGTTTCAGGTGCGTGGTGTAACCTCTGGTCAGAGGCACGAAACATCCATCCTCCGATTACACAAACTGGCCCCGCTGTGGAACCCCCAACCCCACAGGCCACATCCACGGGACTTTCACATGAGAGGCAGCTGAGGGGGAGTCATAATCCATCAAAGACCCCTCAAAGTGCCAGGCCTTGTGCCACAGGACTGCTCGTGATCCAGAGCCTGATGCAAGAGACTGCCCCCCCACCAGGGGGACATGCCTGGACATTGCCACCTAGCTTGAGAATATATTAACTCATGGGATTCTATGCTCGCCGGGGGGGACCACCACCACCAAGAAGATCAGCTGGAGAGGATCGACGGAACATCGCTGAGATCCATGGAGTGGTGATATTCTTTTTATTCTGTCCCTGACACTCCCTGTCCCCCCCACTTATTTCCTACTTCTTTCTTTCTCCCTTTTTCTTTCTCTTCCTCTCATATTTACTATACAATAAAACCCATATTATTGTCACTGGAATATGGTCTTGTTTGCACCTTAATTCGGGCAGAGGAATTTCTAAAAGAACCTTAATAATAATTGGATCATAACAGGTATGCACACCTGCATTCACATGTGCAAGCACATACATGCACACCGACATGAATATGAACATACACACAACTAGACATGTCTGTCCACATATGTGCACATGCTGCATATGCACATTTTTGTGCACAAGCACATGTCTATATGCACATGTATGCACATGTGCACATACACACAGATGCACACACAAATGTCCAATCTCACAAATGTGCACATGCAGTACACATGCTTGTGAACACGTGAACAGATGCACCCATGTGCACACATACATAGTCACGCACATGTGTGCTCCCATATATATGCGCTCATGCACAGATACTTGCTCACGCATGTACACATATGGGAATTGCCCATCTGTGTGCACACGTATGTGCAGCCACACACATGCGTGCACACACACACACACACGTGCACACGCACACATATACATTTTATTCTTTCTTTTTACCTCTTTTGCAGTTGTAAACCCAAACCAAAACAGCTCCCAGCCATCTCCTGCTGACATCTTCCTCTGAAATCTGATTCCCAGAGTGGATTCAGAGCCCCAGATCCCACCCTCCTGTCTAGCCTTTGCCTCCACCTTCTCCCCATCATGCCATCCCTTCCTTCATCCCTCCATTTTTCCATCCTGCAATCAGTCCCTCCATCCCTCCCTCTCTCCATCCCTCCCTCTCTCCATTCCTCCCTCTGTTTCTCCATCCCTTCATTCCTGCATCACTCTATCACTCCATACCTCCATCTTTCCATTCATCCCTCCATCCCTCTCTATCTCCATCTCTTCATCCCTCCATCCCATTCTCCCACTGTCCCTCCATCACTCCCACAACCCATCCATTCTTCCCTGCATCTTTCTCTTTATTCCCTGGTGCCAATAAAGTCCATTTACACCTAAATCACATCCACTCTCGAAGCCCTCTGGTCTTTGTCAGCCTTGCGGCACTGCCAGCATTTCCACTGGGAGCAGAACTCCAATAAAACCAGTGAAATCCACACACCCAAATGCTGAATTAGAACGAGAAAAAGCAATTCCCACTCATCAGTGACTGCAGCTGCTGGGAGTGCAGTGAAAGGCAGGATTATCCCTGTGGGGATTGTTTATCTACTACAATTCTTTGCATCCCCTTATTGATTCTTAGGCCCTGAGGATTTTGGGCATGGGTTTGGTTTTTTCTTCGCTTGTCTTTGCCTGGAATGGCTTAATTTCATTCTTACCTGCAGGCAAATTGTGGAAACTCATTTTATGGATGGTATTGGAGCAGTCAGTGCTGGAGATAGATGGTTCAAAGAGCCACCTTTGGAAAGAGAATAAATAAATATCAACTAGAGGTGTCTATACACACACATTGCTTTGTCTTCCAGATTTATATCATTCCAACTATTACATACAGTGCAATTAAAAGTGAGGATTACAATTAAAGATTTAGGAAGCTCCTCAGTATTTCCCAAGTTGGGACCCAAGCCAAAGTGTTCTGGGGCATTAATGCACTGTGTATCACCTTTGTAAGTGTGTGGTGTGCTCCTGTGCATCCATGACAGATGTGCTCATCTCTGCTTAGGCTGGGCTTTGAAACAGAATCACAGAGTCACTGAGGTTGGAAAAGTCCCCTAAGATCACTGAGTCCAACCCTTCCATCAGCACTGCCAAGGCCACCACTAAACATATCCCACATGCTACATCTACATGGCTTTTAAATCCCTCCAGGGATGGGGACTTCACCACTGCCTTGTGCAGTATTTGCCAGGGCTTGACAACCCTGTCCATGAAGAATGCCCAATCTAAACCTCCCCCGGTGCAACTTGAGGCCATTTCTTCTTGTTCTGTTGCTTGTTACCTGGGAGCAGAGCCCAATCTCCACCTGGCTCCAACCTCCCTCCAAGGAGTTGTTACAAATGGAGATGAGCTTGGACAAGTCCTGCCTTTGACTCAGATTTCTGGCAGTAGCTCTCTTTGGGGAGGCCTGCACCAAGATTGCTCTTGTTCGCAAGTTCTTAATAATGGCTGATTAAGTCTATTACAAAATGAATTATTTATTGGATAGACACAAAATTAACAGACATAAAACTTGGAACAGACTACTTACTACACAGGCTAAAACAAAAAGAATTTCTAGTAGATAAAATACTGTACATGGTAAAAAAGTACCTATATTACAGCTAGCTAAGAAATAGTATAGATTAGGATTCAATGTAACTTACCACAAAATTGATGATGGAGTACACATAGAAGCCTTTCACTCCGTTTTCGGGAAAGTATCTGCAGAATTTGTGTCCAAACTCTAGGGACAAGTCCTACACATTTCCAAGGTGTGGGTAGGAGGCTTCTGCCTCTGTGAAAGTTTGTGTAGCTTTTATAGTTTGTGAAGTGAAGTGTCTCTCAGTCAGGAATTCCCACTTATCTCCCCACATCTTGTTCTCAAGGGCCAGTTGTTTATTGGGAATTCCACCCCTGGCACCAGAGAGAGAGATAACTCACTAACTAGGCAAGCCGGCCTGGGTTATCTCATCAATTCATGTGGGGGGGCTATCAAACCAGCTGATGGGCAGAGTGGATAAGCTCTTCTGTGGTAAGGGGGAAATCCTGCCACAAGAGTTGAAGACATTGAGAAGGTTCCCCCTTTACCCCAGGTTGAAAGGAGAAAAGGTGCCTCTTTTTCTCCCAGTTGAAGCCCCTGGATCCCTCAGCTGCTGCTCATGTTTCAGACCCTTTCCCAGCTCCATTCTCTTCTCTGGACATGGTCCAAACCCTCAATGTCCTTGTCAGAATGAGGGGCCCAGAACTGCCCCTAGGACTGGAGGTGCCTCAGCAGGGCCCAGCACAGGGGGATGGTCACTGCCTTGGTCCTTTTGGACACACCATTGCTGACACAGGCAAAGTGGCTTGGCCTCTTGCCCATCTGGGCACACCTAGGATCATGTTTAGCCACTCTTGACCACCTGGTCATTTTCAAGCAGCAGGGATGATAGAGTCATCTCAAAACTGCTGTTGTCAGACCCCAGCTCTGTGTTTCCATGCACTCTACAGGTTAATGGCAAACAGCTTTTGTATTGAATATACTTTGGTATTACAAAAAATTTAACATATATATGGAAAAAGGAACAAGGAAAATTGGAAAGTAATGACCTTATGATGGTGACCCAAGGTCTGCAAGGAAGATGTGCAATCAAATTATTGCAATGAGATCAAGCTTGCTGGCTGGTGAAGTTCAAGATTGTGTTTCTTTTTACTCTCAGTAATTTCATTTATCTCAAATGAATTTATCTCAAAGCTACCATGGTGATTTTTCAGAGTGTGAACCCCATCTTGATCTGAGAACTGCTGCCCACAGAGACCCCACATATGTTTGTGGACTTTTATGAAGAAAACCTTTTGAAGTGCATCCATGTTGCTGTTTCAGAATTTGTTGCACTGAGAGCTGTTAGTGAAATGAGATGTTCTTAATATAACAGGGAAATTTTGTGGGAAGAAGGATGTGGACCTGTTGGAATGAATCCAGAGGAGGCCACTAAGATGATCACAGGGATGAAGCCCATCTGTTCTGGAGAGGGTCTGGGAGAGCTAGGGGTGTTCAGACTGGAGAAGAGAAGGCTCTGGGGAGACCTTAGAGGCCCTGCCAGTCCCTAAAGAGGCTCCAAGAGCTGAAGAGACTTTGGACAAGGGCCTGGAATGACAGGACAAGGGCGAATGGCTTCCCACTGCTAGAGGGCAGGGTTAGAAGGGATATCAGGGAGAAATTCTTCCCTGTGAGAGTGGTGAGGCCCTGGCACAGATTGCCCAGAGAAGCTGTGAGTGCCCCATGCCTGGAAGTGTTCAAGCCCATGTTGGATGGGGCTTGGAGCAACCTGGTCTAGTGGAAAGTGTCCCCACTCATGGCAGGGGAGTGGAATAAGATGATCTTTGATGTCACTTCCAACCCTGACCATTCTATGTTTCTGTGATTCTGTGATATTAAGTGTGTTCTGGAGGGTACAAGCCTGTACGATTCCATTGCAACAGCTCCCACTCTGGAGCTAATCCATGTCCTAGCTCTGCATTCAGCAGTGCCATCACACAAGGATTTGCACAGAATCTTGCACCTGCTGGGGACTGGGGATTGGCATGTGCACAAAGGGCCTATGAGCCTCTTTTTTCCCTCATCTGCAGCAGGCCTGGGCTCATGCCACATGGAAACGCTCAGTCATGCATTAATCATCTTTATTTGTAACAAAAATCATGGACAAAACTGCCTTGTGAGGTTTTGCGGTATCAGGAGACTTTGCTGCTCTGCAGATATCATGCAGACCTGGGTGGTGTTAGAAGCAGCAGAATTTTAAAAAATTGCTTAGCATCTCAGTGAAATATATGGAGATATATATATATATCTTGAAGCATAGCTGCATTCGGGAATCAACCATGGAAAAGCATCATCAAGTAAAATTCATTAGCTCTAATCAGCAGAATTGATGTGCTGGCTGCAAACATCTCTGAGAGCGGATGGGAGTTAAATAAAAAATTCTATTTTTAAATTACAGCCACCATGGCTGGAAGGAGGAATTCCTTCTCCACCCTCCTCTGGGAGGAAGGCACAGCCAAGTGAGAAGCCATATTGTGGGACATGGGGGGGTGGCCAAGGACATGGGTGTCATACAGCACCAGACTGTATCAGTCTGGGGCACAATCCTGCCAAAAAGTTTATTATTAGGAAGAAATTCCTCCCTCTGAGGGTGGTGAGGCACTGGTACAGATTCCCTAGAGAAGCTGTGGCTAATCCATCCCTGGAAGTATTAGACAGGACTTAGAGCAACCTGATCTAGTGGAAGGTGTCTCTGCCCATGGTAGGGGGAACAGGATGATCTATAAAGTCTCTGTCAACCCAAAGCAGTCTGCGATTGTATGATGCTAAAGGTACCACTGTGTGGTACAAACCAGAGAAAGACCAATATTTCGCAGCACCCAAAATCATCACTGACTTTAAGCAGAACCCCAAGCAGTGGTTCCCTGTCCTATCCATGCTGGGATCCACTGGCATGGAGGCAAGGAACAGCTCCAAGCATCCCCTGTGCAATGAGAACTGGGATGTTTTGAAAGCTGATTAATAAGATACCTGATGAACCTTTTTCTCCTGGCATCCTCACATGAAGTCAGGGCACCTTTCAGTCAAACTTAAGCAATTGGAGATTGTCCAGGGATATTTTTGATAATTTCTCCTACATTTTGTGACGGGATGAAGAGCAAGATGACTGGCAATCACAAAGTGAGCAGATGTTCATATGGTAAGAGCTTGCCCAGATCTTTTCTCTGTGGGATCTGATGACAAAGGTGGATGACTTCTTAGACCACCAGCTGGCATCTCATCACATGCTGTCTGTACACATTCTCCCCCACACCCTGTACAAACATATCCACTAATTCTTTTAGGAAATAATGCTATGTCATTGTGAGAACAGCATGGCAAAGCTCAGGGCAAGGCCTTCTAGGAGTGGACAGTGGGTTTATTTAGGGAAAACACCCCATACAGTGGTAGCCATCTCAAAGGTAGGCACCTAACTCCTTGTTAATCACTGACAAGAGTCAGAGGAAGGGGGTGGCAGCTCATCCCATTGCTCCCAGATCACTAACAAAAGCTGGAATGAAGTGAAAATGAAGAAAAAAATATCAGGTAGGAGCCCCACATCTCCTTAGGAGCCTTTTTCCTCCATTATAGGAATGGAGATGCCCTGGGCATCTGCTTCGTGGACTAAAGGTAGGCGAGACTCCATCTCCAAAGCCAGAGCCGGACCACACTTGCAGCTCCCTCCGTGTAGAGTGTTCAGCTCCACACTATCCCAGTGAGATGCACGAAAGCTCTATATACTCTGTCTGTTCCAGGCACTCCCTCCGCTTTGCAGGAGATGTCCCGGCACCAATTGCTCCCATCCCTAACATCTATAACCAGGGACAACACTGCAGGTGACAATTTAAAGGGGAGTTTTAGTGGCCTCTCACATCTTAAATAATTTTATAATCATGCATTTTATAATCATGCACAGCTTCTGCCTCGTGGGTTCACAAGGTTCTGCCGCACTGCCTGCTGCTTTCCTCTGGCTTGGCCTGTCGACCCAGGCAGCCACCCTCACAGGATAGCGGCGTCTGGTCGAGATAGGGTCACTTCTGACCCGAAGCCGTTTGTAACAAGCAGTCTCTGGGCTTTAGTTCGGCAGGAGCAAAGACAAAGAGGAAAGAGCTGGAATTTCTGTAGCTTTAATCCAAGTTTATTTTCTTGAAGAGGAGCTCACAGAAAGACCCCTTAACTCTTTAGTTACGTGTTTTTATAGGGTTACAAAGTGAGAGAGGTATAATAGACATAGCCAATCCAAAGGTGACATGCATGACAAAGAACTAATAGAAACATCTCAGGGGAGGAACTTAGCCTAAGTTACCAGTGGTAGTACAGCTAAAGATAATCTTGAAACACACTGTCCTGTGAGAGGCCTGAACGCTGAAACAACGAGAGGAGGCAGGCACAGGTGACCTCAGGGGTTAAGAATTTTTATGCTGTCGACTCTTCTTTGAACCTATCCTCTGAGGCAGAATCTGGTGCAGTGAAATTAACCCATTCTGAATCACCCAAGATAGTCTAGGTCACTGCAATCATTCCCCCATTTTTTCCTAGTAAATTAAAAATAAAATTTTTGACAACATCTTTCAGAATACAGATGGTAAAACAAATGGACAGTAAAATAATCAAAGCAAGACTAATATCTCTGATAATTGAGGTCCACCACCCTGAAATTCCCCATCTAGACAGAGGGGAATATTTAGGGAATGGTTAACGTAGTTTCC
>VWPU01009133.1:0-36278 GCA_013398955.1 Callaeas wilsoni
GGGCCGGGCCGGGGCCGCTCCGCCCCCGGGGCAGGCGGAGGACGGGGATCGCGGCCGGGCCGTGCGGTCCCTGCGGGACACGGGCGATGCGCTGCCGGCCGCGGCCCGGGGGTGCCCCGAGGGAAGGGGGGGTCTGGGGAGCTCCTTCTCCGCCTGTCTTCTCTCGCCCCGCGTCCTCTCTCCGCCTGCTCTCTCCCCGTTTCCTCTTCTTAGATTCGGGACCCCTTTGCTGAGGCCAGAGAGAAAAATCCCGGGCGCTTCACAAGGAGCTGCTGCTCTCTGTCTTTTTTGGGTACCTTTCAGATCTGCAAAAGCAAGAGGAGCGCGGGGAGCTGCTGCAGCCGCTGATCTTTGTTTTGCTGGTTTTATGCTCGGTCCTGCTGTACTTCAAGGTGTCTCTCATGGATCCGGGTTTTGTTAAGCCTGAAGAGGAAGTGAAGGTAAATCCCTTCATGAATAGAACAAAGTGGAGTAGCTGTAAAGTCTATAGGCTTTTCTATTTTTTCCACTCTGGTAGATAAGAACAATCTGAAACAGTTTCTGTTGTGCTGGCATGAAGGACACATGCACAGACTCTTGGAGATGAGGACAGAACTGTCTCACACTGGTATTTTGTAACAGCAATAGGGTTTACAGGCTTTAAATGTGCCTTTCACACCACACTGCCCTTGTATGTAACTGTGCCATTTGAGACCAAGTCCTCTGCTACAGCAGAGGCTGCAGTGCCCTGTGGAATGTATACATGACCTATTTTACAATAACCACTGCTAAGGGGTACAAGTGCAAAAAAAGCCCCAAACTGAAGGGCAGGCTTGGCAGACACTGCTCTCTGCAGCTCTATTTATTGAACTCTTTATGGATTTGTTGCTCTCTCAGAGGACACCTCCACAAACAAGTTACAGTAAAGTAAATGGAGATGCAAAGTTTCAGTAACTGATAGTCTGCTCGAGGTTCACTGCCTCACAGACTGTGTAGGACAAAAGCATTATCAATCTTAGTCATCCATCGTGTTGGCTGTGTATGACTAATTAGCACTGCTCATACTGAAAAGACATTGTTACTGTGTTTAGAAGTGAAGTCTGACCTTGTTTTTGTCCCAGAGTGTATCTTGTCCACAGTTGTTTCTGCCTCTGGGCAAATATTCTTTGGAGGGTTACAGTAACCTGTTCTCTCTCACTGTACCATAACTATCTGCAGCTTCTGTAGGAATTCTAAGGAATTATTTTGTTTAACCTTCCTAGTGATAATGATAACAAGCATCGTGTACCTGTTAAGTAAAAGGGCACAGCAAGACAGCTCAGTCATGCGAAGACAGCAGCCCAGGAAACTCTGCTCATTTTCTCTTTTTTGTAGGAAGGTGAGGATAAAGGACAAGGTGTGGTGATCCCTCAGATTCCAGGTGACATTAAACTGCGGCGCTGTGGTTACTGCCTGGTGAAGGTGGGCATCCAGAACACGCTGGAAGAGGAAGGGATGAGTGATTTGAAAGCTTATCTTGTTCTTCAGCTGCTGTTGCTTGTGTCTTTCTGGTCTGTCATTGCTGCTCAGAGGAGTCTGGGCAGACTGTGTAGCTACACAAGTAACAGTGATGGACACTGGCACACAGGCCAGTCTTCCAAGGCTGAAACAAGTCCCTGCTGGCTTATAGAAACAAGAATCTTTTTTTGCCATGAGGAAATTGTATTCCACGTTCTTACTGCCATGTCAGCCAGACCTTGCAGTCCTGTCAAAGAAGTTATTTTGAAAATACCTTGATAGTCAGAAAGGCAGCTGAGTGTGACATGTGGGAACTGCTCATTGTTGTGAACTTGTTCAAAGGCCTTAAGGCAACAAAACATTGGCCTGAATGGTAAAAGACAGCATGAAGGAGAAATTACAGCAACGAAATTAGCTTGTAAAACAGTTTGCCTAGAGCCTAGAAAGGCTTGTTTTCAAGTGATCCTTATCAGTTTAATGAAATTAAGCATTACCCCAGCTCCCATAAATTCCTGAAGAGTATCTATCAGGAGGAATGAGTTTATTTCAAGAGGAAGAGCTAGCAAAAGCATTTATACACTGCAGGAGACAAATCCTGGGAAGCACTACTTTTCTCAGCCAGGTCTTTCACCATCTCTGTGCCTGATAATTGAGCTGTTTTCTGTGCAAGTGTCTTGTACTCACATAGAGGCACTTCTCTGTGCATCCCCAAAAAACATCTCATCCCTGCCCACTCTGTTTGATAGCAGTGGTCTTAGTTTTTCATCTCAATACTCTGCTCATGCTTTCCTTACCACACTGATTGGCTTTGTCTCCCTCCTTGGCACGCCGGACTTCCTATAATAAGTAGATAATAAAGAAAATGTGTAGATAGGAGGAGTGTGGGAGAGTCACTTAATTTGAATCCCACCCATTTGGGTCTTGACCAGGAGAATCACAATCCTTTTGATTTGTCTTACCAATGTTGATGTGCTGTTGTCTCACAAGGGAGTGTTTTAGGGACAATATTGTGGAGAAAGACAGATTTGCATGATGTTCTCTTCTACCAAACAGGAGTGGAACAGTCATGAGCTACAGCCTGTGGGTTTTTTCTTTTTCTGATTGTTTGTGTTTTGCAGCAACCCATGCGAGCCAGGCACTGCCAGCTGTGCCAGCACTGCGTGCGGCGCTACGACCATCACTGCCCTTGGCTTGAGAACTGTGTAGGGGAAAGGAATCACCCTCTCTTCATAGTCTACTTGAGCGTGCAGCTCGTGGTTCTGCTGTGGGGAGGCCATGTTGCTTGGTAAGGCTGGGAGATGGCATTTGGGCCTCTGAGATTGCTGAAAGTTGTGGTGCTCCTCAGGCTGGCACAGAACATAGCAGTGGCTGGACTGGCTTTGGATCTTCACTCTCTTTTGCATCCTGGAGCCCCCTAATCTTGAGCAGAATCTGATAATTTGGGTTCCATTGTTCATTTTGCTTCAGTCACTGTAACGCGGTCTTTGCTTACACATTGAAATGCTGGAAACTCCAACAGGGTTCCTTCAGCTGTTCAGGAGAGGAGTTAACCCAGGGTGATTGTGTCTCGCAGCTGTCAGGGGAAACAGCGTCTTCTAAATTTAGATTCCAGTCCCTATGGTGCAGTCTCTCAGGACTTCATAGGATATTAAGTCTCTGTAGCAGAGGATTATCAGCAGCTCATTAGTTATGAATCAAACTTAAATGTCTCATCCGGTTTGCTTAGTTTGTGAAACTAGTTCTGCTTCTCTAACTGCAGATTTATTTCTGCTTGAATTGAAAGGTCAGGCCTCGACTTTGAACAATCCCGGGAGTGGCTGCAGCACAACATTTTCCTCCTTGTGTCCTTCCTCCTGATACTCATATTCACCATTGTGGTCCTGCTGCTGCTTGTTTCCCACCTGTACCTGATCTCATGCAACACCACGACCTGGGAGTTCATGTCGCACCACCGCATCTCCTACCTGCGGCACTCCGAGCTGGAGAACCCCTTCGACCAAGGCATGATCCTCAACCTCTGGAGATTCTTCTGTTCACGCCACCTCACTGCATGGGAGAAAATCTATTTTCACAAGAACAGTGAGCCTGTCTAGTCCCAGTGTGCCAACACACCTGGCAAGCTGCTGGGTAAAGCTTTGCTAATGCAGTGGCTGCTGTTTCCTTGCACTGAACTTTAACACATCATGGACTATGCAACCTGCTCCAGAACCTGTTCATCTGCAAATTACATTTCAGGGATAGTCAGGGGTATTTTCTATATATAAATAACACTGTTAAAGGCAGGAATCCAGTTCCAGGAAAGCCAAAGCCAGCAGAGCTGATTTCCAGACTGAGCAAAGTATCTCTCTAAACTTATTTTCTTTTGTTAAGTGCATCCGCATCTCTCCAGAAGAAATGCAAGATTAGTGTGAGTATTTGTGTTCACTTCTCTTCTCCAAGGTCTCCCTAACCTTTTGCTGCTAGGGAACAGCAGCAATTACAGATAAAACCAGCCAGGATCAGTGTAATTCCTGTGGCCTTTTTTCAGCCAAGTTCTGACTGTGAGAACTGCAGTGCCTTTTGGCAGTAGCATCAGGCATGTAAGAGAAATATTTGAGTAAATATTTAGGGAGTCAAAAGCAAATTTTATTTTGTCCACATGCCTCAACCTAATGCTTTTCACAAAGACTTAAGGCTTAATATTGTTAACGTGCATGAGAAAGAGCTGTAAGACACCCAATTAATCTTATGAGATAATTAACCTGTACTTTGTGATGCCCTGAGCAGCATCTTCACAGCTTTTTAAATTGATGATGCTGCTAACGATTCACTGTTTTGAATCAAGTCAGAGAAGAATGATACCATCAGGACAGAAAAGTAATCCTTGGCTACTGAGTTATTTCTGCAGATAATATTTTCTGCTCAGGCCTTTGCTGTAGCTTGGGAGAGCAGCAGTAGCAGAGGTGGGTACCTCATGCCTAACTCAAGTAACACTGTTGGTAAAACTACTACTACCTCAACTCACTAGTGACATTTTAATAAAATAACACGATTTCAGTGCAAGAGGAAAGCTGCCAGGTCCTGGTTGATTAACTGAGATGAGAGATGCTGACAGCTTTCAGGACAGCAGCAAGAGGACCTGTTTTCCATTGAAATTAAAGGTCATACTTCAGATTTCCACAGGGAACTAAAAGGAAGTTTGGGATGACCGATCTTAGCTTTAAAACAAAAAAGGCTGTGGTGTGAATTTTATTCCTGACCCTTTTCTGCTGAAACAAAACCAAACAAAACAAGAAAAACCACCGCAGCAAAATGTTAGTTAAAATTATCTTGTGCCTTAATTGTCTTGGCTCAGGAATTAACACCAACTCAGGAGCACTCAGGGTTTAAAGTTGATGAACACTCACGAAAAGACAGTGTAGTTATTAACACAGAACAACAGTCCAAAAGCAATTTAAATGCAGCAAAAGATCCCTTTTTTGACCAGCTCCAGGGTTTGTAATCTGTGCACAGTCTGGTTTGTTCAGGATAGAAGCTCTATCAGAGGGGTATCAGAACGCTAAGGATTGTTTTTGTTTCTGTAACACTGCTACACCATTCAGAAGGATTCTGCAGTTTGCTTGTGTTGCTGTGGTACCTGCTGTAGTGTGGATCATGTGTCACATTGCAATTCCTGGTTCTTCAGGTATCAGTCAAGTGAAAGTTTATCAGCAGGTACAACAGCTCAAAAGCAGTTTTGCTCTGATTGATATTTCTTTAAAATACACTGGGGTGTTAATTTACCTTTTTTTTTTACTCAACTGTATATAAAATAAAAGATGAAATACGCATTTTTAAATTCTCTGTGCCTCTCTCTTTGAACCCAAGTTCTAGGTTTCACCTGTGCTAACAATCCACTGTGCTACCTCCCACTACACAATGGCCTTGAACTAAAGCCACAAAACACACCACGGGGGCCAACAGCAACTGCTACCACTCAGACAAGAGTGAGGAAAATGTGTATGCTGCTCTAAATGGGCCAGAGCACTGCCAGGGTGAGCGGGAGGTTGAAAGGATCTTTGTACACAGGAGTTTTCAGAAGCAGCTATACTTGGCTCTGAAAATAGGAAATCTAGGTTGAGTGTGAAATATCCCTGGTTTGCACAAACAGAGCTCTTACCTCACTGAACCCTGAAGCACTGGGATCTGCCTTGGCTTAACAATTCCCTAGATCCTTGTCTCTGGCTACAGCACAGCTGCCTTAGTCCCACTCCTGTCTCCGTCTGGTGAAGACAAACTGAAAGAGCAATGATGATGTCCTTGTTTGCATCAGATGCCTCATCTCCAAAAACCCTTCCCTTTTTGCCTAATGAGCTAACATTATGAATTTAAGACATGAAAATGTATCTTATCAAGTATAATTACAATATAGATTACGAGGCAATGAAATCACCTTTAACTCACTGATTTTTCAATACTGACTGTCATTACTTAGCTGTCCCCAAAAATGATACAGGATATACACACTGATAAAATCTGTGGAGTGATAACCTGACTGCAGTCATTGGTACCTGACAGCTGATGACACTGTGCAGTATGTACACAGACAACCTGAGTGAGAAGGAAGAAAGAAAGAAAATATTACTACTGGCATTTATAGAGAAAACTAAAATCCTGCCTGTTGAGCATTTTGGTTAGCCCTGATTGGAAACATTCAGCTGACACAAAGGAGATGAAAAGCTGAATATTTATTATATGGAAAGGTATCTTTATTTTCAAAAAAGAAAAAAACGTGCAAAGCTGTGGGGTTTGATAGCATTAAAAACAATAGCTAAGAGTTGGCATCCTTAAGTAGAAAGGATTATTCCTTCCGATAAATCACTTGGATCATTATCAAACATCATTGTCTTGGTAGTGTTAAAATCCATTCCTTGTCCGGCATACTCATTTATATAAGAGTGGGAAATGGCATAAAATCATTACCAGGGGGGAATGCTGCATCTCTAGAAAATCAGTGAGAAGTGGCCATTCCCCTGCTATGCTACAACTTTAAAAAGTCACACTACTTACTTAGGCTTTTTGCAAAGAATAACCTGGGTTGCAGAGATGATTTCATCAAGTCCATCTTAAATTCCAAATTTCATCTACATTCAATGACAGAGGAAGATACATCCAGTAAAATGTTAATTATTCCTTAAAGGTAATTGTCATCCAGTATCTTTCCAACAAATGAGGCTGGAAAATCCACAGCAGGTTAACTCAGCTTGCAGGGCACCTCATCCTGGGGCCATCAGCACCACCTGTACTACAGATCCTGCTGGCTTTTCCACTGGCCCTGCAAAGTCTTCTCTGTGCTCTCCCAAGGTGGTAACAATCTCTTCACGTTTTTATAGCACACGAATCACACATCTAAAAGGTGTCTGGAAACAAAGTCAAAGTCCTTGAAGACAGTCTGCTCCTTACGGGTTAGGAGAGAAACCTCCTCAGGAGGAGTAAGGACTGGCTTTTGGGAAGTGAACTCTTCATCAAAGTTGCTGATGTCGGTTGGATCTCTTAACGTGGGCACAAAGGGGGGCTTCAGCCTCCTGGCAAACAAGGCATCCCAATCAATTCCCTGTAAGAGAAGGAGGAAAACAGGCCAGATTGACACAAAGATTATTTATGAAATGTGAAAGTCAGAGGGAGAATTGCAGCCTCCCTTAAGGATCATTTGCAACAGGTCTTATTTCTACTAATTGAAAAAAAAAAGAGAGAACTTTAAAAAAAAGAGAGAAAAAAAAGGCCCAAAACAAACAGCACAGGAGGTAGTGCAGAGATTCTGTGCAGTGTACTTTACAGCTACAACTGTATTTAGGAGGCACAAAACTACAGCTCAGCCATGGCCAGGTGGATCTGTGGGTCCCAGCAATTTCTGCTGACATCCAAGTTCTTTTTGTGCTCCAGTCCAAAGCCAGACAAGGGTTATAAGGCTAAAAACTTTTGGCAGATGAGCAGTAATGAGGAGGGATGGCGACACCTTTGCCTGGAACAGACACATACCCCTGACACAAAGCAATTTCACCTCCATTTCTTTTAAGAGTCATGTGTATCCTGCAAATGCAGGTCATCAGATAGGCTGACTGACAATCACTGTCATCACTAGATAACATCTTTGATGCTGCAGTTCGATTTTAAAAGGAATATTTGTCCATGTCTCTAAAGACAGGTATATTTGTACATAGAAGCAGCATGATCAGAAATAAACTGGCCCTGGAAGTGTAAAGATCCCAGAAAACAGACTTGGGAGATGTCACTTTAAGCAAGACTTGAAACACATATTCCTGACTGGAGCAAAGAGGTGCAACAGAAACTATCACTAAGATCTCCCTGATAACAAAAGGAAATAAGCCTCAATACCAACAGAGAGCAAATCACTCTCAGCTCCAACACAAGAAATAAGGGAGAGGTATAGAACAAGTTCCTACCTTAAAAAAGGGCTGAATTTTAATATCTTCTGCATCTTTTTCCCCTGCTCCCAGTCTACGCTCTGGACATTTCCGAAGCAGCTGCAGAAACACCAGTTCAAAATTAAACAGTGGGAACAAAGATGGACAGAAATAATGTTCCAAATGTTTCCAAAAGAAAGGAGGTGGACTGATCCCTCTGTGTTTTCTCATTCTCACTTTGCACCAAGGTCATCATCTGCCAGGAATAGCTCAGACCTAGTTCCCTGTAAACAATGTGCCAACAGCAATAAGATACCTGCCATAAACTGCATGGAGCATCTGAGCTTAATTGTGCACCTGTGACTATGGGGTCACATTCAACAACTGAATCAAGCCATCTCCACTGAATGGCTGTGACATTCCTGCCCTTGAATCAACACCTCTCTGTGCCAGACTTAGCAGGAACAGTAAGCAGCCTGCTTAGTCATCCTTACACAGAAGAATTGCATTGATGTAAAGAGAAGGAAGAGAAAATATGTGCAAATTTAAAATATTTCCTTAGCCTATGTAGGCAGCTCCAGATTACACACACGGATGCTATACAGTCCTAATCAAGTCCCTAAATGCAAATTCCTCAGGCTCCCAGAGACCCATCAGCCCTTTACCTTACGGATTATGGAAAGTGCTTCAGTTGAAAGGAATCGTGGATACCGGACTTCATCATTGACAATGCTGTCAAAGACTTCCTCCTCGTCATCTCCAGGGAATGGTGACTGCAATTGGGACATTCTATTATTTAATCCACATAGCACCCAATCCTCACTATTAAATACTCATGAGAATAGCAGGGACTTGTACGGATTAATTACGGCTTGGCAAACACTATGAATGAGAAAAATGTAACTGAAGTAATAATAAATAGTTGGCTACATTTAGCAAAATGTTACCTCGAGGGGTCAGGTCCCCAAGCCTGCTCAGTGAGATCTCCTGAGGGAAGGTGGCCTTACCTCACCAACAAGCATCTCATAAATGAGCACACCCAGGCCCCACCAGTCCACTGCCCGCGTGTACGAGATGTCCGTCAGCACTTCTGGGGCCAGAAACTCAGGGGTGCCACAGAAGGTGTTTGTCCGGTCTCCAAAACCTATTCCTGTAGGAAAAGGACACTTTGGTAAAATCCAGCACAAGTTACTGAATGGATCTGATGCAGCCTCACCTCCTGAAAGCTGTAGTTTGTCACCTGATGTTGTTACCTGGGCAAGGGGAATTGCCAGTGAGAAGTGTGAAACCTGAGGCCCCCAACAAGTCCAAATAACAAATATGCAGACAATGCTTAAATAAACAGCAAAACCAAGGGAACTTCCTGCACATTCCACTGCTTATTTACTCATCTACATGTTTTATATTATCCTATCTTCTGGCTCCTTTGAGCAAACAAGCACATTTTAAATGCTTTCATAAGTCTTCTGAAGCTTACACAACAAGGTATTCCTCCCAAATTCATCATGGCCAGATAGGTGAAGGTTTTTTTGTTGTTTGGCTTTTTTTAACTTTTAAAATAGGGATTAATACAAGTTACACACAAACACCTGCTAAAGCCCAGATCCTAAACTGATCCTGATGGCTCAATTTCAGCTTCTCCAGTTACTCACCTTCCTTACACAATCCAAAATCTGCGATCTTCACAAATCCTTCAGCATCTAAAAGGAGATTATCCAATTTCAGGTCCCTGCAGGCAAAGGAGATGAAAGAAAACAGTGGATGAAGACAGAGGATTGCCGCTCAACATGTTTTTTTGCAAGAGGCAGAAGGTAGATGTTAATAAAGAGAATAAAATCTAGATTGAGTAAAGTCTACATTTGGTTTAATCATGCATCATTTGGAAGATTCCCCTTAACTGATCGATATTTTCCCCTAAACAAAAGTCTCACAAAGCAGCTTGGAGCTGGGTGGGGTTTATTCATCTGGAAAAGAGCTCCCACAACAGCATGACAAATTACCTGACTATCCCAGTGAAAAAGAAAGCAGTGACTTACAGGTGTCCCCCAGAGTGTATTGACATGTCACAGAGGATTAATCACCTGCAACATGCCAGATGAATAGCTTCTAGGTGACTTTCTCTACTGTGAGCACGATGAACATGCTGATAGTGACAGGGAAAATAAAGACAGGCAGAAAGATTAGAAACCCCAGCAAAAGAGTGAGCTCCAGACACAGCTACAGGAAAAATCAACCTTCAAGTTGCTGAACTGTCTTATACTTGAGTGTCTGCTGCATTACCTATAAACAATTTTCTTCTCATGCAAGAACTGGAGGCCCAAGACTACACAGGCTGTATAAAACCTAAAAGACAGAAATAGTTATCAGGCAATATATGAGATTCAAGTTAAAAATTTATAAAGCCTGGAGACGAGACTAATTCGAACTCACTGTGCCACATGCTCCGGAAAGACATCTTCATGTATGCGCATCATCAGATCCCCACCTGGAGTGTATTCCATCACAAAACAGGCGTGATGAGGGGTCTGGAAACATGCAAACATGTTCACAAGGAACGGATGATCAGAAGAATTGACCACCTCAAATATTCGCTTCTCACAGTTCAAGCTGCCAGGATTCAAAGAATGAAAACGTCAGCGTTAAACAGACTCAGCAGAAAAGCCTGTTTTGAGAAAGAGAGGATGAAGAAGAAAATCTTCACATCTTAAGTTAGTGAAATAAAAAGTAAGGGCTAATATAATATTTATCCTATATACTTCCAAACCTTGAGTTTTAGAGTGTTCTTCAGGTGTCATTCTTACAAAAGTTAGACACCATTCTAAGTTTCCTTATTTCCTGATTTTAGTTATCCAAGTCCTGAGGTCACATTTAACCTTAAGAGTACCACAGCCAGCACACACCATATCTGCCAGCATTTGATTACAGTTGTGGTAATGCAGCCTCTGGCAATAGTACCATCTCTAAACAAAGCTCACCTATCAATTTCATCTCTCCTAATAATGTCTTTTTTCTTCAAGGCTTTGATGGCATACAGCTTCCCAGTTGCCTTGTATTGAGCCAGCAGCACCTGAAAGACAACAGAAAAGCTGTACTTCAAACAATCTCGTATTTCCTTATCAGATTACTTTAACTCCAGTTGATGCCAACTATTTCCATCCACTCCAGACAGTCATCCTCAAAACCAGACTCAAGGAACTCAAAAAATGGAGCACTTCTGTTTTGCTCCTTGTGCTGCAGCAGTCCAGAAGGATGTCAGTATAACTTATGTCCTTCTAAACAGTACTGTCACAGCTGGCCCAGTGCTTTAGGAGCACCTCAGAGTTCTCACAGAAGGAGCTATGCACAGAGTTTTGGAAATGGAGCTCTTCCACTAGTGATCCTCATGAAAGGAATGGTAATGGTGTGCTTTGATTTAGCATTCTCAGGACAGCTTTCTCCAGGCTTTGAAGTCACAAATCTTCAGGAATTTTCCTGTTAACAACAGCTACCAGCTGCTTGTGTGGCTGGGCTGGGTTTGTTCTGTATCTGCACTACACCAAATCTCCCCTGTACTGCAATGTTTCTATTCAGACCCCCAGGCAGAGCCCCATTGTCACAACCACTGCCCTTCTCCACAGTGTACTTCTCTACTACCTTCCCAAAGTGGCCATGGCCCAACATAGCAATGCAGTGAAAATCCTCGAGCTGAACTCTCCTTTTCCTGCAGAAAAACAGAGAAGAGACAGTACCCAAGAGATGCATGAGCAGGTAACAAAGGAGTGCGTGTTTGTGTCAAGGGAAGAAGCTCTGTATAGCAAAAAGGAAAGCAAACAGCTGTGCCAACCACTGCTCACATAATCCTGGCAACTAAAGGAGAAGGTAACCCTGATGTAAGCAAAGTGCTCCCAGTGGCAGCAGTCCGACTTCCATCTGTACTGGCAACAGGAGCAACAATTCTGACTCTTCTAGGCTTGTTCTCTCTGTTACTTTCCATAATGGGATTAGTTCCTCCCCAGCTCCATCCTTGGGGTAGTAAAACTCAATTTCACCTACACTCCTTTGAGCAGGCTCAGCAGCAATTTTAATTAGACATAAACATGTCTACAGTGCTAGGAGGACAAGGGTGTAAGAATAGAAGTTCTCAAGCAGGAACTGGAAATAAAACACACTGAGACAACAGACAACATGTTGTTGGAAGAAAACAGCTGAATAAAGAGATGCCATAGAATGTAATGTCAGCCACAAGGTGTTATCAAGGAAACTCATGCTACAAAATTCCTAGCAAATGATTTGTTTAAAAAAAACCAAAGCAACCTACACCCTAAATGCTTTAGTCCAGGATCATTTTTAAAAGGTAATAGAGACTCCACGCTCCTCCAGTAAGTGAAATGAAGAGCTGAGTATCTATCCATGAAGATTTTGCTATTTCTGCTTTTTCAGTCAGTCTTTGTTCAACAACAGTAAACTGGTTTTTTACTTGTCTTGGGTATATTTACTGCTGTGTATCCCTGTTACATACAAAATGTGTCTGTATAAGTGCCATAGACTATAATCAACTTCCTGTTTTATGCCTCCCATCATAACGAGAGACAATGTACTGCAAATCAATAGAAATAGAAGAGTGTGAGGGATGCCAAAAGTAGTTCTGGAATGTATTACTTAGAACACAGACACATCTAAATATACTACACCACAACACTTCAAACACAAGGAAGCACTTGAAGACAGCTAAATAAGTTTACCTTCTACTAAATCACCTCTTACACTGCAGTGCACAGTCTATCAATAGGCTCACAATTTGGGTTAATGAGCACATAAGACACAGCAGACATTTAGACTTCACAGCAGATTTTTCATTGTATTGTCCACACTCAGCATTAAGAATTTGCTACTGAGAAACCAAAGCACACCTTGAGAAGAATTTTAGACTTCATGCTTAAAAATTTCAGCCCAGTGATTCTTTAATCTGTGACCTGAGACAGCCCATGCTATCCACAGTTACCTTGGAGACGCTGGGATTGGAAATCCTGTTACAGGAGAGCTGCAAGACTTCTCCTCAACATGTAGCCTCTTCAGGCACTAGGAGGAGAAAGAAAAATACAGTGGGTCATTCTCTGAAATCACCAAGTCTAACCTCAACACCCACATCCAACTTTTCCTCTCTGTCAGGATCCAGCATAACCACAGACATGCTCTTGCAGATGGTCACTGCCTCTGCTTGGAGGTAAGTAGCATAAAAACAGATTACCTATGAGCACACAAAACTATGCCCACATACAATAATTTTATAGGGTCAAATCTTTTAAAATAAACACTTTTAAAAGTCTAAGATAGAACATTTCCTTCCTAGAAAACGACATCTCACGTCAAGAGTCACAATGATTAAAGAATGCAGTTTCCTCTACCACAAAAGCCAAATGAGAAAGGGTAAAATGTGGTAGAACAGGTCATTTTACTGCGCAAAGCAATCTTCCTGCTCCTTCCTGTCAGAAAAGTAAAGCTGCTCTTGGTTTTGCCCAGTTTCTTTAATGACAAAGAATCTCATCTGCTCCTGAAAGCCTGCTGACCCTCCTTCCCTTCTTTGTGCAGTCTGTTCTGTACTCTTGCCCTGCAATGCTGACCTACCTCCCATTTTTCTTCTCCAAGAAAAGCAAGTTATAATATTTTAAAAAGAGAAAAAAAAAAGTGCAACTCTTTTTGAAGACTCCATGCCAAAATGGTTCACTGGATTCTGCATCCCTGGATATCAGCCAGCTAATGAGGCACCTGCCTAAAGTACAGCAAATTTCTTCAGTAATAAACAAGTAAGAAGAACAGAGCCTTGAAAGAACACAAGAACACCAACCAGCAAAGCCAACTCTCCCAATTAGCCCGGACGGTTACCGGAGAATCTGCAGGAGATGGTGCTGATTCCTTGGAGCTGGCCATCAGAAAAAGGCGTGGAGGCTTGGGTGGTGCTTCATCAGCAAATGTAAGCTTAGCCACAGGCAAGCCACTGCATTTGTAAGACAGAATTGAAGGAGATTTTGCCTTAGGGCAGAGCATTGTACACAGACACCTTTGCATCACCTCTACTATGTTAGTTCAGTCCAAATCACTGGACAACACAACTCTCTGACTCACACCAAAAGTCTGTGAAGTACCAACAAAACATACTCTCTCCTA
Source organism: Callaeas wilsoni (assembly GCA_013398955.1). Taxonomy (NCBI): domain Eukaryota; kingdom Metazoa; phylum Chordata; class Aves; order Passeriformes; family Callaeidae; genus Callaeas; species Callaeas wilsoni. The sequence continues at coordinate 14,004 of VWPU01009133.1, forward strand.
AATTAATTAAAAGCTGGTTAGACTCACATTCTAACACTGCCTCTCTGATGCTATAACACAGGTATGTAGAAATAAGTCAAGAATTTAAAGAAACCTTGATTTTNGCTCTCTGATGCTATAAAATTAATCAAACACAGGTATGTAGAAATAAGTTGAGAATTTAAAGAAACCTTGATTTTAATAGCAACACAGTAGCTGAGTCAATTCTTTTTCTTTCCTAGGTCCTGTGCATCAGTGGGAATAATCTCTTTAGAGAACAACTGATTCAATTTTAAAAATATTATTTTGGGGAAAATTTTCTTCTATAGCACATTCAAAATCTCAGCTATGTCTCTTCTGAGTGCTACATTACTTATGAAAGCAGAGTGCATTTTTATCACAACAATCACATGGTGACCTTGCTCAGATCAGTTATTGTACTGGTGAAGACATTTAATGAATGGAATTTTCTTTCCTTTAGAGCACAGAAACTGTACATCTTTTTTTTTAGACAAATAAATTTTTTTCATCAGTGTCTTCCTCCACCTCAGTAAGGTGCAACAGAATTTTAAGATCTACCCTACACCCATTCCAGAGTGTTACACAACAATACTCAGGACATCACTTACCTACTCAATTTGGACACTGAATCACCATGACTCTGTGGGGAAACTGGAGGGAAGTCTGTGTGATTGGGATCATGAACTGGGGCACTCAGGGTGCTGATGGAACTACAGGGAGGGAGGAAACTCATCATCAGGCGACCCCAAGCTGCAACATTCATGTTCATTTGAGGAGCTCGGAGAAATTCCTTCCCTGGAGGAGTCAGAGTCAAAACACCAGTTAGATTACAACACACAAATTACAGTCTCATGTAGTGTTAAACTATAGTTTTCAACCAAACACCCATGAGTTACCCCGAAAGGATAGCTCATCCTTGGGAGAATGGGCTTTTCTTCAGGGAATAAAGATTAATAATGATGATGATGATGACTAAACAGATCTGCTATTTCATCTAAGTTCAGCTCCATATATCATAACAATTCTCAACTTGAAATTGAATAGAACATTAAAAATTGATTTTACTTCAAGTCAGGTTTTCTTCTCTTTCGAGATTACATTTTAATTATGCAGCCAGTTAACAGGAAGTTTCTGGAAATGTGTTTAAAAGAGCAAAACATTTGGGATATTTTCATTATTTTTACTACTTCCTGAAGAGTGTAAATATAAACTCTCATTTATCCCCACTGCCACGAAAGCTCAGTATGTAGTTTCACCTTTTTCAGTTTCACAAGAAAGAATTTGCAGAGAAATAAGAAAGTAGGGAAGCTATTCCACTCCGTAAATCTCATAAACCTGAGACTCCAGCTCTAGAGACTTGACAGATAGTCAGTAGCCTGTTCATTTCCTGAGTTTGCCAGAAAACCTTCCAGTATTTGTTCATCAGTAACAGCATGGCTGCTTACATTAGTACAGTTTGAGTCCTGGATCTTCTCATAGAATCGTGGAATGGTTTGGGCTGGAAGGGACCTTAATCACCATCTAATCCCACCCCCTGCCATGGGCAGGGACACCTTCCACTATCCCAGGTTGCTCCAAGCCCCGTCCAACCTGGCCTTGGACACTTCCAAGGATGGGGCAGCCACAGCTTCTCTGGGCAACCTGTGCCTCACCACCCTCACAGGAAACAATTTCTTCCCAATATCCCATCTAATCCTGCATTGTCCCTTTGTCCTGTCACTCCAGACCCTTGTCCACAGTCCCTCTCCAGCTTTCCTGGAGCCTCTTTAAGGCACTGGGAGGGGCTCCAAGGTCTCCCCGGTGCCTTCTCTGAGCTGAACAGCCCCAATTCTCTCAGCCTGTGTCCACAGCAGAGGGGCTCCAGCCCTCTGAGCACCTTGGTGGCCCTCCCTGCTCCAAGAGGTCCATGTCCTTCTTAGGCTGGAGGCCCCAGAGCTAAGAAGTCTGTTAAATAACTAACGATTAAATCCTCCTAGCAATGTTAATTGTGAATAACACCACCACAACAATACCACATTACAGATGGTGCTGCAGCCAGGCTGCCTGCACTTCATGTGACTGAACAAACTTTCACATACACAGTAATTAGCAAGAGTTTTAACATCTTTCAGGTTGAGTAGGACAGCAGAGCCTGCTTGTGCAAATGCCTGCTCTCACCCTGGACAGTCACTTCTCCAGCGCCTCACCTTTCTGTTTGGGGAAAATGCGCTTCTGTCGCTGCAGTTTTGGCTTCCTCTCAATGACAGGATTACAGAACATCACCTGTCAGAGGAGCAAAAGGGATTTGTCAGGATTCTCCATTTAAATTGTAAACCCCAATTTTCACATATGCCTGTTTTCTCATCAAATTCTCCATTCCTATCTGTTTGGTAAGTTTTGAGTCACTTCCAGACTCCAGACTCTGTTATTCCAGATTCACCTTCTAATAAGCTGCTACTTCAGTTGTGGGTTTAGAGGTTGGAACTATCTGCTACGTGAAATTCAGAAAACCCCCAGAATTAAGACCAATTTGTATCCTCCAAAAACTTTATCTAATTTGTGAAGCCATGCATAAAAAACACACCATTTGTAGGACACAATTGTTCATGGCACAGAAGTAAAAACAAACAGAAAAACAAAACCAACCGCCACAAACCAGCCACAAAAAACAAGAAGGCAGGGAGAGGAGGCAAATTTTGGTACATGAGGTCCAGATCCTACTTTGGAATGATAACCACAGGAACTTTCATCGCAACACAAAGAAGAAAATACTGCGGCTTTTAAGGGATTATCGAGATGATCTCTACGTTGATGGTACTTCAAACTATTATTAGCCTCAGAAAGATGATAAAATAAGCATAGCCAGAGGGAGTTTGGATCTCTGATTCTACAGTCTCTGTGATTCAATCCTGACCACTAAGCCATATGTTTAATTAAAGTGCCACCAATGACTCATAATGAAAGCAAATAAAAACGAACGGATTTCACAGCACGCACACACATAATTACAGTGGAGCAGCTGAAGAGTCACTCCAGGCTATGGCATGTGCACATCTACTGTATCGTGTTGTTCCTTTTTCTTATATGGGCTATTGATGCAAGAGGGTTTCAGGTATCATTCTACCCTTCTAGATTATTGCTCCTTCCATTCCTTGTATTCTGAGTTAACAACTGCTTTCAGGGCAGACACCCTAAACAGACAGAATTCTCTGAAAAAGAAACAAAGCTTACATTTATACCTCTGCAAAAAGCATTCCTTGGGGCTCCAGCAAGAGGCACATCCCATGACGTTCATTATCAAGAAAATCATCCAAACGTAAAAACTTCACTGCACAGAGCTCTCTCCAATCTCTCCAATAAATTGCAATTTCTAGCTCACGAGACTGGTGGGATGGGTGAATGGTGGGGGAGAAAACAAAGGCAGAATAGTTACATGCTCTGGAAATGGCACATACATTTGTGGAAAAAAACCAACCAACCAACCAACCCCAAAACAAAACAAAACAAACCCCCAGTAAACTAAAGAGTATGCATTAAAAACTTCTTTAGTCCTTCTGTTCCCTGCTTTTGATGTTTTTAGATCTTCTTAGCTACAGACCCTCTTGGAGGTTGCTGTCTTGGCTCCCCCTTTAGAAATCCCTAAGAGCCTATTTTGCTGATAAGATGAAATAAAACTGCTCAGATAAGGAGAGAAGGACAACAGATGCTGTTCAAGCTGAATCTCTGGCAGAGATGCTCTGCCTTCAGGGGAAGGCTGAGCTAACTGGTACATCAAAGGACATGGGGACAGCAGCAATACGGGGTTGAGCTAAGAAGAATGGCAGCTAAACAAGCAAATCAGGTAAGGTTAAATGGAAAAACAAACAGCACATGAATCTGGGGCAGACTTACCCGGTCCAGCTCAATGACAAAGCTCTGGTCCCATGCCTGGTTATTAACTGGTCCCCAGTTTGTTTGGCCAACCACTTTATTGTCCACTTTGAGCACAGCAAGGACTTCATCTGGACAAAGGAGGAAACATGGATTATAACGTTTTACCAAAGAAAATCTCTCATGCTGAAAGTGGACATCCCAACCAATTTCCAGGAGAGTCCCAGGAGGACCAGGCACAATGCAATTCATTCTCTCTCTTAGTTTTGCAGAAATCGGGTTTCTTATAACAACACTCATACCAGGCTGACCCAGTGAGAAGCCCCCTCGCTCCAACATGCCACCAGCAGGTCAGCAGGGAACCCTGTACTCACTGCATGGCTCCTCATTCCGGTATTTTCCTGCAACACCACGGCCATGGATGCCCAGGCCAACTCGTGTCCGGGAAAGGGACCTCAAATCACTTGGGCTGCCACAGATGGGAGAAGAACTAGTCATTCGGGAACGTCCTGGAACGTTTTCCAAGAGATCCTGACACCCCATCAGCCTCACTTCCAGTGTTCCTGAGGAATTTTAGGAGAATAAGGAACATTATTACGTAAAAGATAAAGTGATTCCAGTCAGCCTGCCCTCAAAGAGGTCTCAGAATTTCTCAGATTCATGATTTCTTGGTTAATAGTTTAAATTGACTCCAGATTAATAGACTGCAAATCCATATGCTCAGAAAGCTCTGCCTGGCCCAGAAGACGGAAGTCCAGCTCCTAGAAAATCCAATGTCCATATAATAAAGATGAGAAGAAATAGAACTAATTTTTCTCTCTGTCCTCCTCACAACAACATGTCATGCAGGATCCCTTTACCTGTAAGGGCTGTAGGTTTGATGACTGAAGTGGGCTGGACGCTGCCATGCCGGGCTCCCAGGGAGGAAGTGTTTACTAGTTCCTGTTTGATGAGTGCTCTTTTTGGGTGATCAGGAGAAAGCTCACTGAGCTGACGTTCCAGGGAGAAGCGCAGCAGATCAATCTTCTGGGAAGACTCTTGCAAACGACCCTGAGCCTACCAGCGTGAAGGAGAACAGAAAGCAGGCAGAAATCATCCATGGAGAACCTCAGACCAGGTATTTTTAATCCTTTATGAACTAGAGGAAGCTTAGAAAAAACCCAACAAGACAACATCTTGCTAATACAGGACAAAGACAAAATATTTTCCCATAGAGCTTGAACCCCCACCAGTGTCACTTCTGATGTTCCTGAGAAATTTCACCGAAGAAGGAGCACTATCCCCAGAAGGGAAAGTGATCCCAATCCATCTGTCTCCACAGAAAGACAGGAAATTCCTAAATTAACAACCCTGCTCATTCATGCTAAATCACTAATGTTGGGGCATGAAACCACCCTTGCAAGAAGGCCTGAGCAATGTCTGCTTACCTCAGCTAAAAACTTTCGATCCTGTACCCGACTCCCCCCCAGGATCTTCAGCACATTTTTTGCCCCCTCCGCTACGGCAGCTTCAATGCGCAGGTGATGCCTCAGCTCCTCAATCCGCAGCTCCAAAGCACTGATGGTGGTCCCCATCCTCACTGGCCATTTGGGAGGTAAAACATGGCAAGGATGAAAATCAACCAAGGACTGTGGATCTTGGGGCTCTGTCTGCATCTGTGGTGGGCTGTATCAGTTAAAGCATGTTACCTGCTGGATCCACTGTATCTTCCATCCCTCCTGCTGACTGAGATACTTTCACAATGTGCATGCGAATTATTTCAATCTTCGTCTTGCTGTCCTGGAGCATCTGCTGAGCTGTAGCCAACAGCTTCCGCTCCTGTCGAGAGCAATCAGATGCAGAGAGATAACCATGATCATTAAAAATGGGTGATGATGATGTGCTGGAGTATGAGGGTGAGGTGGCACTTGCATGAAGGGTCATAATTGACTCTGAAATGGAATACACAAGTGGTTATGTAAAGGAGGCACCACTGAGGATCAAGGACTCTGAGATCATGATCTCCATTTGCAGAGGGAAAGGACAGGTCAAGGACGTGCCCAGTTAATACCAAACCCTGCAGTCACTGAGACTTGTTGTTCCCTGGTTAACTGCGCTCACGGTGTTCTGTGAGCAGAGGTTTTGAACAAATAAAAATATCACAGCCCTTTTACACTTCTGGTCTTAGTGAGTTAAGCTTCATAATAAGCTTGGATTTAAAATGTTTTAAATTATCTTTTGACTTTTAAATACGATTATACCAAACTCAAAAAATGAGATGAATATGAATCCAGTAAACCTCTGAAAACTTTTCTCACATAAAGAGATACCACATGCTGTGCTTTATCCTAAACAACTCAGCGATATCAAAACATCACACCAACTAACTCTGTTATGACACCAATGCTTTCTTAGCTTTCTTTCCTCATCAGTGACTTAATGTACCTCTTACGTGCTGTCATTATGCTGAGACTCAAAGTACAGAACTAGGATTCAGGCACGCAAGCTTTGCAAATTAATTTCTCTCCCACATCAACTATCAGAGAGAGATTTGTGTATAGACTTTAAATACAAATTTTGATCCAGTAATCCATGCTCCCAAATGGCTCTTTATTCCTGCTTACCTTGGATGTTGAATACATTTGGATCATGTTCTCAGCTCCTTGTTTCACTTTCATTTCAACGTGCAGCTGCTTTTTCAAAGCTTCAACCTTCCTTGCCATGGGGTCTGGGTTTCTTTCCCAGAGACAGGGATCTGGAGATACAGATCCATCTGCACAAACAACACAATCAATACCATTAGTCATCTTGTCTCGTTTCATTTCACTGGGTTATAGATGGGTGACTGTGCAAAGGAAAGTTAGGTTATAAAAGAAGGTACAAAAAGGTCTTGCCTACAAAACTGACTGGGAACCACTTTCAAATGAAGCTCAAGATCATATCTGTAAATATTTCTTAATTTATCAATGAACCTGTCCTAAGCACTCTTCCAATTTAATACTCATTCATCCTATAAAATATTTGGATGTTCAACTGCCCAGAAACTCTATTCAAATCTCTTCAATTCCACCTACAACCTATTCCTGAATATTGCCCATGCCCACCACTCTCAGCTGGTTTTCTCCCTACATCTCCTTTCACCTTTATTGCCCCATTCTGAACTTTTTACACCACAAATAATTTCATCAGCTAAATACCAAGCAGCTCCCACTACTCATGAGCCCTCAATAGAAGACTATATCAATTCAGTATCTCTAGAGATTGGAGCACTCTAACAGAATGTTCCAGTCAATCATGACCCAAGACCTACCTGTCATACTCTCCTCTTTGTCTGTTATCACAATCCTTGCATTGAGCTCCTGAAGTTCCCAATGCAGCTGCTCCAGTTTTCGGTTGGAAGACTTCAGCACGTGCTCGATGTGAACGAGATTCTTTCTGTCTGTTGTCGCTTTGCGCAGGTTTTCTGCTCCCTCTTTAATCTTCAGCTCTTTCTGTATCGCCCGGCGAAGCAGCTCCTTCTCACCCTCCAGTTTCTGCTGGAAGCTTGGATCCATTAAGTTCACACCATTGCCCAGCTGCAAGAGAGAGCTGCCCTGCAGCCCAAGAGCATTGAGCGAGAGGATTTCAGAGAGAACGGGGTCCAACCATTTTTATGACACTGCAGCAATACCCTCATAATATTCCACTCCTTTATTTAATTCAGAAATTCTGAAGTCAATCTTTTCACCAATTTTTCAAGAAGACAAACCTACATTTCAATTGCCGAGGACAGAACAGAACTTCGATCTTAACATGCCTTAATTTGGTTTTAAACCATAATAGAGAAAAACCTTCATCTTACTTGTCCCCTTGTTATTTAATGTCTACACATCTCTTTGTTCTTGAAGAATCAAAGCCCAGCCAGTATTTGCTCTTGTTCTGATCAACATGAACTTTTACCAGTATGATGTTTTAGATACAGATTTTTATATGATTGTGCCTTGATGCTGACTGCTAAGACACATCTCAGCTAATATATGTTAGAGCTTTTAGGAATGCCACAAGCATGTGTTAACTCTCAGCTGTTGTCCCTGAAGAAGAAAACCACAAGCCCTACAGCTGTTTCTACAAATGGACAAGCGAAAGAATAAGTTTGACTGTCTGCTGTGTCTGAAAAGGTGAGCAGACTGGTATCTCAGTCTCTGTTCTCTAAAGGCCACGTTAAACACTGATTATTTTGAGTAGCATCAGTGGCATTCTCACTTGTCCTGGGCTTTGTTTTACATCATTCCCAATACTACTTTTTCTAGTGATAGATGGCTCAGCAACAGCTGTGGACAGAGCTGCTCTGTCACAGACTCTGGACACACCCAGTTTGGGCAGAGCAGAGGTTTATCCACTGCCCAAATAAACACTGGATTCAGCAGGAGCTGCAGAGCATCCCTTAGGGTGCTACCCAACACCAGAACACATCCAAGCAAGAGCTTGTGCTTCTCTCTTCAGCAGGAAGAGCAGCTTTCAGGCATCCAAAGCAATGAATGCCTTCATAACCTCACATTAATGACTCACACCCGTGGCTTAAATGCAAAAGAAATGGTCAAGCATTGCTAGAGTAACTGGCTTAACATCACAGAGCACATCAGTGCCTAAAGACAGGGCTCGGGAATCCCGACTTGTTTTCACACTCTGTCACTGGTTGACCACATTTCCAACAACAAACCACACTGGCTTTGTGTTACTCATGTACATTAATGCACTTCCAGAGTGTGCTGTGCATCCAAAGCCTCCTCCAGAAACAATTACTTAATCAAAGACCCAACCAAACATCCTTGATTAGTTTTTGCTACAATTTCAGTCCAATAGCACAAAGAAAAAGGGAAAAAACCAACTTTGAAAGCTGGCCTAAATCCAAGCTTTGGCTGCAATAGCCAAAATAGGAGTTGTTCAGATTGGTAACAAAACAAAAAGGTTCAGATTAACATCCTGATTCCAGGAAGTTCTCGCCCAATTAGTAAAGCCAGGAACTAAGCCAGAGCTTTGAAAAACATCCAAAGTTTTGTGAGGAAGAACTTGAATCATGGAGTTCCTGAGTCACAGGCAACCTTTACCAGTCCTAAGTTGGAAAATCAAAAAGCGCTTTATCCAGTCTGTAGCCAGTTACTAAAAGGAGTTTGATGGTTACAATTCTAATTTAAATAACTAATAAAAGCACACAGATTCATCTTCTATCCAAACTATGCAAATGGGTGTAAGAAATTCCCCCCCTGGATCCACTCAGAGCAAAGGAATGAGCAGTGGTACAACAGTAATACCAATAAAAGGTGCTGAAAATGAAGCTCTGAGTATCGATTCAGAGAACAGGTACAGTCTCGGCAGTTCCCAGGTCAATTTTCCTCCACATCAGTCTCCGCCAAAAGCTAATCTGAATATCGGTTAATGCACCAGGCTAAATTTCTAAATATATTTAGAATGTAACCGTGACACGTTTAACTTCCCCTTCTTCCGCTCTGTGGAACAGAGGGTGCCATAACATCAACGTTTTTTGCACCAGGAAGATAAAATACTCCATTTTTGAGAAGCATGGGAAATTTGCATTTCAGTTGAGCCATTTTGCCTTCTGGCTCAGGAATTTCGGTGGGGTGCCAGGACACTGCCACAGCCTGTGCTGCAGCTGTTCTTGGGTTCCCTGGGAAGGTCAGTCTCCAACACGATCCTGAAATGCATTTACAGCTTGCAGAGAAACACCCAAAGCAGCTGAAATTAGCTTGCTTTTGGCACTTGTAGTGGGACTGCTGGAGTTCACCCAGGGCTTCTGCCAGGCTCGTGTCATACCCAAGTGTCCAGACTGCTTTCTAACTAGCAAAAATTTCAGCAGTATCAGAGTTACACTTAATCCTTTGAATTGCAGCCAGGGAGATCCCATCCCATCAGTTATGCCTAGCTTGGAAATGAGTTTCACCTGCACAAAGCCCAGCGCAGACCTGGCCTTTACACTTTCACCACTAACATAGAAATTGATTTATAATTTGATTTAATAAGCCAGTCGTGAGGATGCCATCCGCCCTGCAACCCAAACATTCCCAGGACATCTTAAATCCCATCTTTCACAGCAACTTTGTGCCAAAGGGATGAGGCCCACGTTGGGGAGCCTCATGCCAGCCACATTCATGTCTTACAATAAAAAGCCATCGCTAACTTAGGAAAAAGACACTTGTGGTCCTGCCTGGAGCCTTCCCAACTCCAAGGCTGAGGGTGGGAAGCACCGGGATGGGAAGAACCCGGTCGGGCAGCAGCCAGCGCTCTTTGTGTCGGTCTCTCCGTCCCTTCTTTCCCAGATTAGGTTTGAAACTTTCGTCTCAAGGGAAGAAGGCAGGACATCTCCCCCTCTCCGGGGAGCTCGTTCCAGACACGAATGTTTTCCCAGCACGGAGCCTGGCTGCCCTCTCGGCCCCGCGCCAGCCCCAGCAGCCGCCTCGCCTCCCACACCTCCTCGACGCCGAGAGATGTCCTCAGCAGGCACCAACTTGGCCCGAACCCCATTTCCCTGAAGCGAAGAGGGACATTTTTAGGGGATCCCACCAGCTTCCCACACCCTCTCCCACCTCCCTGGGGCGCGGCCATGCGAGCGGAGGGGGAGCGGCGTGAAGCCCCTCACCGCAGCCGCCTCTGCGAGGGCTCCCGGCGGAGCGGGATGCAGGATTTCCCCGGTGGGGGATGGATGGAGGGACCCCCAAAAGGCACAGGGACTCCCAGAGCGCGCAGGGCCGCAGGGCTTTCCCGTCGGGGCATGGATGGAGGGACCTCCGAAGGGCGGAGCGGTGCTTTCCCGGTGAAGGACCCCCGAACGGCGGAGCGGGGTGCGGTGCTCTCCCGGCGGGGCACGGATGGAGGCACCTCCAAAGGGTACAAAGACCCCTAAAGGTTACAGGGAACCCCAAAGAGCGCGGGGACCGCCTTCTCCCAAGGCGCTGCTCGCCCCGCTGCCACCCCCGAGCCGTCAGCGCTCACCTGCGGGGTCGCCATTGCCGCCATTGCTCCGCCCGGACCGGCACTTTTCAAACTCGGCGGTCCCGGGGCCGCCGCCAGCGCCCTCTCGCGGGGGCGGCCCGGGGGAGCCGCCGGCGGGCGGCCCCGGGGAGCGGGACAAGGAGCGGGACCCGCCCTTCCCACACGGCCCCGGGGAGCGGGACAAGGAGCGGGACCCGCCCTTCCCACACGGCCCCGGGGCCGCCGCCGCTCCAGCCCCCGGCCGAGGTGGTGCCGCCGCCTCCGCCCGCCCCGAGGGGAAGCGCGCGGCCGAGGCGCCGTGAGGCGGCGGGAAGGAGCGGGGACGCCGCGGACACGGAGGTACCGGACATCGCCCGCCGGGGAAGGAGAGGCTGGACAGAGGCTGGAGGGGTCAGTGCCCGCGGTGGTGCAGAGGCTGCGGCTCCGTGCCCAAGGGAGGGGACGGGAGGCGCAGTGGCAGATCCCCCGCTCCGTCTCTCTGGACGCCCTGAGCAGAAACCCCCGCGGGTGGCCCCAGCCGGGGCCCTTTGTGCTGGGGCCGTCGGGTGGTTCCCATTTTCGGTTCTCCACATGGGCTCGTGACCGGCGTTTGTTCGTAGGGGAACCAGCGAAGTGCCGCTCTCCTTGGGACGGGATCCCTGGCACGGGGCGATGCCTGTCACAGTGCTGGGCTCTGGGGAAATTTTCCCCTGCGGAACTGCCCCTTCACACGCAGGATCTGGGGTTTCTGCTGAATATTTGAGTGGAAAAACATCCCACATGCATTGGCGAGGCTGGCAGCAATCCCCCAGCTATCGTAGTGAAAAAACACCGTGCTGCAGTACTGCTACAGCATCACACAGAATCGACAGTGTGTCACAGGCCCAGTACTTAAAACAAATTTAAAAGATACCTATTGTTTTCAGGTGTTCAAAGACGCTCCTCAGCAGTATTACACAATGTTACTGCCCTACTAATATGCTTTTCAGTCATGGAGCAGTGCACATCTGTGCATCAGAAGACATCTGGAGGTGATAGCATTCCCACATACAAAGTTAGAAATACACTAATAAACAGAAGTGTGTTCCTTTTACTTAATTAGAATAGTTTTTCTAGCCTAAACATTTTGTAAGTGATTTGCTACTGAGTAATTAATAAAAGGAACTAATCAGGAAATTAACAATTTGGAGCTAGCTTAACTGACTTAATAAAGCCTTAAACTAATACAAAACCTTTGAATATGCCCCTGTTGTTAATAAAGCAAGTTCATTTGATTAATATAAACCCTTTAGAAACCTGATGCTATTTAGAACATGGTCCAGGCTCTGTTTAGTGTTTAAGCAATTATTTTGACTGTTCATTCAGTGGAAATACTGGAAAGGGGAAAATCAAACTAGTAAGTGTAGACTGAGAGGAGCAGGGACACTTCCACACCTTCAGCAGATGGGATCAGGGCTGTGTTTGACNGTCCACACCTTCGGCAGATCCGTCCCAGCGGATGGGATCAGGGCTGTGTTTGACTGTCACTGGGGACGTGCTTGGGGGGCTCCGGGGCTCCTTTGCCCACCACGCACTCGGGGTTCATACAGCAGCTTCCCCCTCTTTCCTTCAGTCTCAGACCCTCCAGGGGAGGCAGAGGGAGGGCAGGGGGCAGTTCAGGGATGCTGGGGAGCTGGAGTTCCCCAGCCTGGAGGGAAAGGGCTGGCTCTCAGCTCCCGGGAGATCCCAGAGGCCGTGTCCCTGGCTACCCGGCATCCCAGCCCTATTCCCTGGGTGTGAGTCAGCTGTGTCCCGCAAATCCGCCGGAGAGAGGGGGCCGGGCCTCGGGATCAGCGGTTCCTGCCCATTCGCCAACCCCGTGTCCCAGGGGAAGAGAAGTGTCACAACTGGGAGCGCGACGTGCCCCTCCAGCCCTACGAGGCTCCCGCAGGGCTCCATCCCCCGGTGCCGGGGATGATCCCGGCGCAGGTCCTGCTCTGGAGCCGGCAAGGGGCGGCGGCACCGGCCCGGGAGCTGCGCGGACTCTTTGGGGGTTCCCGGAGCGGAGCGGGGGCTTAAGGTGCGTCCGGACCTTGAAGCTGCAGCCCCTGCCCTCCATTGTACCGAGAGAGGGCACGGCCCTGGAGCACACTCAGGCGGCGAAGGCGATGATCAAGAGAAAGTCTTAAAAGTTTCAAATTTTAATCCAGGACAGGGAGGAAGGACATTAAGCAGAAATCGGTTTCCTGGAGGATGCAAGTGTCGTGCACCAATCACTTGGGACCTCCTCTCACTCTTCTCCATAAAGGAGAAGCAAACTCTGTCCACCTCACCCGTGAAAGATTGTGCCGAGTTTGGGACTTAAAAAACTGATTCTTTTGAAAAAGACTCTTAGAAATGGTAACATCGAGTAACAGTTAAATGTACTTTAATTCCTTCAAACAGAAGGATAGCTTGAAGGTACAGCAGAGAAATTATTTCATTGATTTCATTCTCTTTTAAAAAACCAAACCAAACCAAAAAACAACATGGCTTCAAAATTCAGGAACAGTATCCAATAAACAAAGTACTATCCTTACGCACTTGGTTTAGTGTGGTACAAAGAGCTTACAGATTCAAATGAATGTCATAAATGACTGAGAAATCGATTCAGATAATGCTTGTTTACAGGGACAGAAACTATGTTGACAAGTATGAATAAGTACACAGATAATCTCTTTAAAAACCCCAAACCTTTCTAACTGTATTTACACACTCGGATGTATTTGTTTCCTTTGGCACTAGAAATTACAGACAAAAGATTCCATTTTATAGCAATTAAAATTTAAACTTAAAAATAACCTTTGAGATAGTTAGGTCATATAGTTAGCCCCAGAACAGCAGCTTCACCTTTATTAAATTGCTGCCAACTCTATGTTCTAGCCCTGGAAATTCAGGCCAAAAAACTTGAAGTCAACTTCCACCTGTGACTAATTTCACATGGCGGGATTAACTGGATGTGAGGAGCTCAAGCAGTGGGGAATTAATGATAGCTATTTAATAAGTATGGATCTCCCATTATTATCCAAGGTGGATGTCTCTTTAAAAGCTCTTTATACACATATAAAATAAATCCAGTAAAAAATGGACACCCATTACATATATTCAGCCAAATTAGACATTAAGTGAACAGTCAGAGCACACGATGGCCAGCTGTAGTACTTCTTCAGCATTGCAGAGAAATGTGTTAATCCCTAATAATTTCCATGCTAGGAAAAAAAATTGAAGTAACACTTAACTAATATGGTTTATTCTTTTACCACGTCAGTTTACTCTTTAGCCATTGCCAGGAGTAAACCCTCAAGTTTCACAGCAAATTCAGTATTATCAGTACAGTAGCAAGAGTATTTTGGCACCCTGTAAAATCCTAAAGAATGCGCAAGAAAAATCTCTTAAGTAGCATTTAATTATCCAGACTTCTCATTTCTTGTTCCTGGTATTTGACTTTACAGAGCCTGAAGCTTTGATTACTTTCAAAACAGTTTTTATAGGTTTTCTGCTAGTAACCAACAGGGATGGAACAACAATGGCACAATATTTTTCCTAAAGCATTCAAGACTAGCAAAAGAATATTTTCCTTGAGGAACTACATAAAAATTAAGTAATGAGGCATCATGGCAAGTAACAGCACATCGACCCTCTACCACAACAGGAAGCTATTTTCAATCTTACAACAAAAAGGAATCAAATTAAAAAGACACTAAAATTTGTAGGATTTCATAGGTTTTGTTCCTTCTCTCTCTAGATGGTAAGAAACCATTACTGATCAACGTTGTACTTGGCTCTGCAAAGCAGGATGAGGGCAGAAGCTTTTGTTGAGATGGAATAAAGTACATGGTTGTCTTATTTTTGCATTGATCACATGAGACTGGACGTTGCATTGTCTCTGATAACTGGATTGAATCCAAGCTGGACCACACTTACAGAATGTTTTCCCTCACACGTTATTTGTGCACGTCTCAACCAGACATTGATCTTGTTCTGCCAAGTGTATTCTCAAGCATCAAAAAAGCTGAATTTGACTACGGCAAATTCTGTGAGGAAAAGGAATCAGAGAATATAACAAGTCTTCCCAGAAGACAGTCTTTTCTACACATCCAAAGAGCTGTTTGAATTTCAGATGAGCTGATAGAACATTTTTTAAAAATATTTCAAAAGCAAAGCATGTTAAAACAACTTCCATTACATTTTGTGGAATACCAGTTCCAACAACCTCTTATGTGAAATTGTTACAAGTTTCTCAAATGCAGTCTCTTAAAATGAGAGTACAGTGTATCTAAAGCACATATACATGCTGCTACCAAGGAAAAAAAGCAGTGAAGTAGCAACTTTTTACACATGAACTTTACTAAGAATCTTGCTCTTTGAAATAGCCCCCAAATTAGCTTGCAATTAAGATTAGTTTTCAACTGAAAAGACTTATGAAACCACCCAAATATTTTAAGACCACTCCTTGGTCTTTTTATTCTGAGCTTGCATGGTATTTTCATGCAAACTGATGTACTGGAGATACAGTACTGCAAAGTACTAAAAATTCTACGGATCAAGTGACTTTCCTTTTTGCAAAACATGAATATACACCTGTGTCTTCACACACAGCACATGACCCTCAGCCCTACAGGGAACTCAGGAGTCAGTGTGCAGCAGGAACTACCAAAGGAAACACTTCACAGGTACTGAAATAGTGGAAACTACACGAACTGGTTCAGTCCACACAACCACAAGGCTGCATTGCACTACAGAAATACTGACAAAATGCCCCCAAAAATGCCAAGAAACTACAAGCAAGTTCTAAATAGGATATAAAAACTGTTTCTTTCAGTGAAGACCAACCAGTCCCTTTGTGTACACATTTAGTTTTATTGTAACAAAGCAACTTGTACACTTTAACGTTTAAAACTGAGCATCTTTCTTTCCTTTCCAGAGAAACAAAAAAAAAAAAGAACAAAATTAAAAAAAAGAAAATAGAAAACTTAAAAAATAAAAAAAGAAAAAAATAAAAAAATTAAAATATAAAAATAAAAAAAAAAAAAAAGGAATTTAAAAATAAACAAGAACAAAATTACAATAGAGAATGTCAATTCCAAATAA
The DNA here is from genome assembly GCA_013398955.1 of Callaeas wilsoni. Lineage (NCBI taxonomy): Eukaryota > Metazoa > Chordata > Aves > Passeriformes > Callaeidae > Callaeas > Callaeas wilsoni. The sequence continues at coordinate 29,907 of VWPU01009133.1, forward strand.
GATCCTACAGGTTCTGCTGATTCTCCATCAAGTGGCAGGGCTCAAAGTCATCATTAGGAGAAGATTTTATTTTAAAAGTGTCATCTTAAACTGCAAGGATGTTTGTTAAACATCACAATTAAACATGCCAAAGGAGAAGAAGCCATGTTGTCAAAATGCCCACTTAACCCACCCAAACATCTGAAACCCACCCCGGCTGACCTTCTATAACCCCATTTTTATTTTTATTTTTTTTTTGTTTTTTCTTTTTTTTTAAACAAGAGAAAGTAGACAGATACATGTTGGTAAATGCTAACTGTCCATATTCACATAGAGACACAGTGTAATCTCTGAGCCCAATATACAGAGAAAGAAGGAAAAAAGCTAGATTCTATGCACTACTACACAGGGGCCTAGCACTCTTCAGCTTCCAGCAGAGTGAAGGGAGCAGAAGGTTTTCTTTTTTCCCACAGAACATGGTGTGTTGAATTCATAAACAGTTTTTGTTTTGAGACAGAAAGGGATAAAAATGAGCTTGAAACAGAAACTGGTAGATTCTTTTCCACTGTATTCTGTTCAAGGTATTTCCCCAAAATAAATCGTGAACCATGGTGTAGAGGAGAGAAAAAGAGACCTCAAGAGAACAAGGCGACTGAGCACAAGAAAAAAAAGACAGCAACTTGCTCCCAGGGACTGGAGAAAAATTAAAAAGGTAAAAAGGGGGTTTGGAATCCATCAGTGTTCAATTAGTCATCTTCTCCTTCATCCTCCTGTTGAAAGATAAGCAACAATTAAATAAATCTAATCACTAAACTTCAGATAGCAAATGCAGTGACCAGAACTTTTTACAGTGTTACTCATGGTGCTGTCTGATCATCTCTTCCCTCACTAAAGGATGGGAACACCTGCCCTGAGTGCCCAGCTCCTGACCACACAGAAATCACTCACCACCTGGGTGTCCCGGGGAAAACGCACCAGAGGTTTGAGAAACTGTGACTTAGAATCACTACAAGCACTGACATGAGTTTAACATGTGGAAAGTGAAGGGGTCATCTTTTCCTCCCCTCATTTTAAACTCTGAAGAACAAAATGCTTCACCTTTCACATGCCAAATTCTAGGTTACAAACCAGAGCCCAGAGCAGCCCTCCTCTCACTGCATGTAGTTTGTGCTGCTGGAAGTCAGACACACCACGCCCAGTTCTGAGAAACAAAGACATTCTAAACTAAGTTCCCAACACCCTGGATGCTGACCCTGGAATCGTAAGAATTTTGAAACCAAATTTCTAATTCCTGAACCCAACAGAAAGCCTTAGCTAGGCTGGCCCTAAGCAGAAATAAACCAACACGTGGGAAGGATGACTCGATGCATCAACAAAAGCCATTTATTTGGCAAGCACTGCTAGAATGCTCAGTACTGAAGTAAGAATTTTGTCACATTAATATCCAAGTTCTTCTAGAGCACTTCCCTTACAAATTTACTGAAACTTCCACTGTCTCTCATATACACAAACACACTTATTACTACCTGAAACCACTCAAGCTAATGTAGTGACAGTTCTCTCCCCTCCAAGCACCTTGGGGTGCAGAAAAGAACCAGTTCACCTTTGTCACAATGCCTTGGTATTCTTACAAGATCCCTCTCAAACACCAGTTGAATGGCATGAAGGGCAAAATTACTCACCTCTCCTTCCTCTCCCTCATCATCATCTTCATCTTCCTCCCCCTCATCTTCATCTCCTTCTTCATCAATATCCTCTAATCCTTCCTCCTCTTCATCATCATCATCATCCTCCTCTCCCTCCCCTTCTTCATCATCCATATCAGGAACCTTAAAGACACATTTGTAACATCAACTACAGTGATCAAATTCACTCTTCCACAGTGCTGCTGGGGGTGCAGATGCCCTGCTCAGGGCTGTACCTACCAAGTAGTACTGTAGGGGATTCGGCCAGATGTCATCCTTGATGACTTCTCCTAGTTCGTCAGCCCCTGCATCAGAGTGGTCAGTGAACCAGGTGAAGAAGCTTTCTGGCTCTTCATGCTGCCTCTTCCTACTGGCTTTGTTCTGTGTCTGGCTTGAACGTTTTGTCAGGTCCTGAAAAGAAAGTCAAGAAGTTCACCAAAGTCGTTTTTCAATGGTTTTTCCCTATAAGCACCATTTAAAAATAGACTTGTCTAAACAACCCTAAGCACTTTCCCCTCCCTCTTTGAGGGTAACTCTGTAAAACACATCTGAAACCCCAATGACTGACAGAAGGCACTGCACTTCTCATGAACATGACACAACAGTAAACCCACTTGTTTCTTTCAATGGCCTCCACTGAAACGCTGAGAATACTGAGAATTCACAGAATCTCACATTTGATTTACATTTCCCTATCTCAGGGAAACACAAGTATGACAAGTGTTTAATGACATCACAATGCCTAAATGCCACTCAGAGTAGTTGCAATTGCAGCGACTACTACACACACCCAGTTTAAGAAAGTCTCTACACCTCTAAGCCCTGTATTCATTTTGAGATAAAGACCTGCCTAGGCCTTTTCACCTAAAACTTCCCACTCTGAAGCCTGCAGGTCACTCTCTGTAGTAAGTGGAAAAAAACCCCACACAAACTGCTAAGAACACATGTAAGGTCTGTATCCACCAACTCACCCTAGGAAAGAATTGTAGTAAGTTTGCAACAACCTTTTTGTTAAGTCTGAAATTAAATAAATTATTTCTTTGACCATATGGTTACACCGCACTTCCAGTGTTTTTTTCTCCTGACAGAATGACAACATTTTAGGTTTAGACTGTTTAAGGAAGAACAATAGCAGAAATCACACTGATTTTGTGGTGTACTGTAAAGATCACTCGACTGGTCTGTACAGGAATGCAATTTCTGGTACAAGAGGAAAAGTTATAGTTCTCAATATTAAAAACATTAAATTTTCTCCTTGGTCTGAGAGTGACAAAACAAGCGGCAATTTAACTGCAACCTTCAGCTCTACTTTTCAATACTCAGTTCAAAATCTTCACGATAAGACTGAAGCACTTCTAACCTCTACAGAAATGAACTGCAGTAAATTAATGATGCTTGAACACTGCCTGGCTGACAGGTATGCCCACATTATTGTGGCTGCAAATTCTACAAAAGATGTGGTATCTGGAAATGAAGTTGAGGAAATAGAGGAAAATATAAAACAAGATCACACACTGCTACCTGACCCCCCAAAACCTGTTGCCCTTGGAATTCCTCATTTAATAGTTATTTTAAGTAAACAACACAACACAGACTAGATCTTGGCCAAAGAACAGACAAGCTAATGCACTTGGTAATGTTTGCACTTGGGCACACTTGTGCTCTCCCAGATGCAATACATACCTTTCCAGATTTCCATTTGATCTCAGTCGATTTTGAAGATGGGTCTCCACTTTCATTGAGGTGAAACTCTTTGGAGAGAACTTTATTTTCAAAGTAGGGATTCTCATCAAAATACTGCAGAGTGGAAAGCAAAGAGTTAGAACCCAGAGAATGGAAACACACATATCAAGTCGAACCTGGCACTAAACGGGTAACTGCAGAGATTTAAGTTATAAACTACAACCCAACATGCAATTACATTAAAAAAAAATGACAGTAAAATCACAAGTGAAAGAATAATTGAAAGTACTTACAAAATCTATTCTGTAACCTGATTTGATGTCTTCAAATTCTGTCACCTCAACTCTGGTCAAGTAATGCAGTGCTTCCTCATCTTCTTCTCCCAGCAGTGCAGATACTGAGAGAGGAGGAGGAATCCCACATTAACAAAGCCATGAAACAGGCAGGCAAAACCGAGGAAACTGATAGCCAGGAAGATCTAAAAAGCAACACATCTGTCCAACCCAACTTCTCATGGCTGTTTCTTTTCAAGTTACCAGCCAACAGCCTACCCACACATACCCACCCTTCCCTCTGAAACAGATTTTCATGCATGTAGTTTGCCCAATTTAAGCAATCTAAAAACTTGTTTTGTAGAAAGTTTATTGTCAAGAGTCCCAAGGAGCTCACGTCCAATTAAAAAACACCCAAACAATCTAGAATATTTTTTTTTGCTTGAAGTTTCCAATGAACTGAATAAAGTCAGAAACTTGCCATTTAAAATGCAAAAAGAAATTTTAGATTGAAGTATTTTAGTAAACAAGACGTTCCTTTGGTCAACAAGTGCAAGAAAGAACAAGCTTAAAAAATGCAATTTAGGACAGAAAGGAAGTGTCTTGTATGCTTAGTAACAACTCTACAAGACCCTCAGAGCTTTAAGACACTCACATAACAAGCAAGCGAACACCGAATTCACAGGGGAAAAAAAGAAGGCTGTTAAGAATGTACCTTGTGGGTGGTTGACAAATGTTGTTACCCAGAAATTCGGGATTTTGGCGATCAATTCTGACCTCTTCTGGAAGAATGGTTGGCGGAGTTTGTTGTATTTCTGTTCTACTTTCAAAATTTCCTCACTGGCTTGTTCATTCAGTCTGTAATAAAAAGAGCCATGTTAACCACAGGGAGAGAACTGGGATTTTAGGACACATCAGAGCAGTTAACTACAAGTTGAAAGGGTTTGATAAGACCAGGCTGCCATATTCTGCAGATGAAGTATCCCAAAAACCCCAGAAGCTCAGAGCTGTAACAACTGTTAAAAAACACTCTGTCAGAAGCAATCTCACTGGTCTGAATGGAACCTTTTAAACACCTTGAACATTCTGCAGGGGTGGACCTTTATTTATGCAAAGCAAAGCAGTGTTTTACCTCTTGAACATTCTGTCTGCATAAGACCTGCAGATGGGTAACACAGCCCTATCACCTGCTCCCTACAACTTTTGGGCAGGCAAGGAAGCTACAGCAAAGCAATTCTCAACCCTGTGCAAGTAAAATCTGAAGACTTAAAATTGAATTCTTGTAAAAAGACAAAGCCCTGAGAGTGCAACAGCTTCACATGGTCAGAGCCCCAACAGTCACCTGCAGTCCTTGCAGGGCAGTGGGCATGAAGAGAACATGCAGGCAGGGACTGACACAACCCACAGCCCCAAGAGCTTTGGTATACAAAATTAACATCTCAGAGACGTTTTCTGTGTATTATTGCAGAAGCACATGATTATTATAATAAAAATGTATAACAAAAGCTGACTTTCAGCCAAGTGTTTGGTTCTGCTTGCTAACAGGGAAATACTTTAGCCAAATAGCTTACACATTAACTTGAGATGCCAGTGCAAAATACATTTCTATTATCGAAAATGCCACAATTAATTTAAAATTTTAAACTCAAGTTCTACCTCTTTAATCATACACAATTAAGCAAGAAACCAGGACACTTCTTTGTTATTTTAATGCCTCTAGTCAAGTCAGAACACAGGTATATCTTGGCAGAGTTCAAAGACAGTGAGTACTACTGAGTGCTCACTTTACAAAACACTTTCACTTTTGTCAGTTACATTTCAATTTCTGCTAAAACATTTTAAAAGTTTGATAATGTTTACCTGTCTATTTCATTCTGTACTTCATCAATGTGTTCAATTGCTTCCTGCTGCTCTTTTTCTGAAAAACAAATGAAAACGTGTCAATATCCCTTCATTCACAAGCCTGACGAATCACCTGGGGATTCTCTTTGAGACATTCCCTAGTGATCTACTGCAGAAGTTCTCAAGTATTTATATTAAATGTCACAAGAGCTACAAGGCCTCAAAGCTCCAGCTTTCCAGGGTGTGCTGCAGCTGAAGTGCAGCGAAGTTTGACCAAAACATCCCTTAAAGTGAGTTCACCCCTAGAAACCACAGCTCACATCCCGCTATAGTGTTTTACAAGCCAACTTAAATTATAAGTCAATAACAATTTAATTAAAAAGTTCTAAGCCACATTTGCTACGACCAACACATCTGAAGGAACGTAAAGTAATTTACAGAGCACTGGAATATCGATAGAAATAGCCTATCTGGGCACATGCCACCTTCCAAAAACCCAAAAGAACGTTCAAAAGGACAGTTACAAATGAAAGAGACGCGAAAGCCGCCGTTCGGCAGATGTTTTCTAATGGGCACTTCCCCTGGAGCAAGTTTGGCCGAGGCCTGGGTTACGGAGCGCTGTTTACCCACCGCGCGGGAGATGAATGAGCGGCAGCGGGAAGCGACTGGAGCGGAGCAGCGCCCGGTGCGCGTCCCGCACGGCCCGGCCCGCGCTGGGGGACAGCTCTGCCTGTGCCCTCGGGGGCGCGGGGGACGCACGTGGGGACGGCGCTGCGGCCGGGGACAACCCCGACCTTTAAAAGCCGAGATCGCACGTGGGGCCGGCGCGGGCGGCCCCAGCACCGCGTGTCTCCGCCGCTCCATCCCCGCGCGGCCCGGCAGCACCACGCGGCCGCGGCCGGCGCGGGAGG
>VWPU01009136.1:5733-31556 GCA_013398955.1 Callaeas wilsoni
TCTCTTTCTCTTTCTCTTTCTCTTTCTCTCTTTCATTTTTATTCTTTTTTTTTCCTTTTTCTTTTTCCCTACTATTAAGATGGTCTGGACCCATGATCCCAATCTAAATTACCACTGTCGCTCACATATGAAGAGTATGCTTGAGCTTGTTGTTTGAGGCCTAGGAAGGGCTTCTCTAAACAGTTCCATACATTCCAAAATGAGAAACTGAAGGGAAGCGTGTGAGGTTAACAAAATCTGGCTTTTAGTGGGGGCAGAGGAAGCCACAGAGGCTTCTTCTGAGAGAGAAGCTCCTTGAAACTTCTACGATGTCCAGCAGAACCAATTCCTAAAGGCTCTGACCACATGACCAGCAGCAAGCAACACGGCGAGCAATTCCCCGATGCAGAGCCCAGACAAGATCAACCTTTCAGCACTGCAGAACTCTATAAAAACTTTTCAATTGATAGAACCTGACAACAAATGAACCTACAGACACCATATCTCTCTCAAGTCAGAAAAAAGAGAAAGGTGAAGACGCATGAGGAGAAGAACATCATGACGCTAAGGTCAGTCCAAAACAGAGAGGGGGAGGAAGGAGGAGGTGCTCCAAGCATCAGAGCTTAGATTTTTCTGCAAGCCGTGATGAGAACTAAAAGACAACAAACTATTTCCCTGTAATTCATGAAGGGCATGGGGGGGATGCAGAATTCACCTGCAGCCCGTGAGAAAAAGTTGCTCGCTCTGGAGCGTGTGGATGCTGCAAAGCTGTAATCTAGCGAGAAACTTGAACAGAGAGAGAAGACCCTTGCTTCCAGGGATAGAGGAAGACGACTCTTGCTTCCAAACTAGAACAGCTCATCACTAAAAATTACACCCCATGAACAAAACAGTTGTGGGAAAACTGCTTTGCCCGTGGGAGGGACTCACGTTGCATCAGGTTTGGGCGGGACTGCTACTTGTGCAAATTAGAACCACGTTGGAAAAGCTCACAGAGAACTGTCTCCCGTAGGAAGGACCCCATGGCATAGCAAAGGAGACTCCTCTCCCTAAACAAACTGAAGAAAGATTTTTAGAACTGACAAACTGACTAAAAACCCCATGTTTTGTTGGTAGGAAGGAAGAAGGGCTGGGGTGGGGGGTGAGAGAGGAAAGGTGTTCTAAAGGTTTATTTTAGTACTCATTATTCTTTTTTTTTAATTCTGTTCATAAGTTTTTCTTTATACCTTTTAGTTTTGAGCCTGTTTTGCCCTTAAAGTGCTCCTTCCCAATCCTTACCTCAACTCATGAACCCATTTTTAATTTTTCTTTCCCCCTCCTCTGCTCAACTACAGCAGAGGAGAATGAGTGAATGATTTTTCATGGGTGCACTGGCATTTGGCCAGCATTAAACCCCTGACAGGAAGAGAACCTGTTCTGCTACTGTGACTACTTCCAGGAAACTCCTGTTTATCCAAGGGTCAGTCTCTTCCTTTCATCTCTTTGGGTAAACAAATAAAATAGTAAAGAACAAAAAATTCAGACTCTTCTGAACATTATTTAGCCAGATTTCCTCTCACTTTTTTTTAAATTTTAATAAAATATATCCTTCCAAAATTTATTAACAAAATTATTTTTCATTTTTGCATCTCTCTTTTTCATTTCACTCAAACATTCTTCAACAAAACCAAGCAGATATGAACACTGAAATAAAATAAAAAACAACGTGGTATCCATCACTAACTACATGTGTATTTTTCCCTTGTAATTATAAATATGATGAATGCAAACTATCTATCTGTAAACTTCTTAAAAAAAAATAAAGCCACCGTGTATGTTCTTAGAAAATTAATACTGTGGACCTTGGGATAATCTTATTTCCAAATTAGACATCATTAAAAATCTTAATTATTCAGATCTAACATATGCTTGAAGTCAAAGCATCTGCAAAAATTTGTCATCTAGAGGCTCCTCAGAGAGAAAAAATAATATTTTAGCTCTTTCTGATGAGGAAGAGTTTCAGTGGCATACACAAATGAGTACTAAACTTTCTTATTTTCTTTCCCTTCTCCAACTTCTTACATTAGAAATAAGGGTTACAAATATTTATTGAAGCACTGAAAATGTGAACAGGCCAAAGGCATAATCACAAAAGCCAATTGTAATAAAAATATCAGGTAATAAATAACATAGTTCTTGCACAGATTTCACTCCCTAAATATTCCATATATATCTTTAGCTTTCTGCATTTTGTACAGCAGCAAAATTGCCCCTAAAAGACAATAAATGCATAAGAGAGGTTATTCTAATGTTATATGCCTCGGAAACAATAAATCTGTATAAGATTTCCCATTGTATCCATACACACATTTGAATATATTAGTGAATGGAAAAATTAGATACAACTGGAGGAAGTGCAATACCACATATCAAAATAATTCTTTGATTTTTTCGGAAGGTTCTGTTTTCCTGTTCCTAATTGAAGATTTCCAAAATTGTTGATAAGAAGAAGAAGAAGAAGGATTTTATGCAAAGGGAATTTTTTTCTGAAAGAAGCTTTTCTCACAGTGAGTGCTTTTGGTTACATTGTCTGTTGGATTCTTGAATCCACTTCTGAACAAAAGAATAGCTCTATAGGACTTACCAAACAGGGATGCAGTTCAAGGCAGTTCATAGTTAAGGAACCCAGCATTTACTGAGTGTGTGAAAACATGGAAAAGCTTGCCAGGTTCTGGTACTAACCAGTAGCTTACACTTGTAGTGAAATATAGAAATAAGTAGGTACCTAAAATGTCCTTTTTTTGTTTTTTCTTGCTTTTTCTATAAGGTTATGTCCTTACACAAGTATTTTATTGGTGTTAAACCTTTCATCACCTTCTGTTGCTCAGCAGCTGGTACAAGCCTCTTCTCCCTGGAGCAGAGGTGTAAAAAATGGTAGTCACTTGGAATATAGATGCATTTAACTGAACCACAACTTTTTATCTCCGATATTAATTATAAAGGAATACACTGTCCATTAGAAAGTTTTTATATAAAAATATTATTTAATTTTTATTTATTATTCATTTACATTTTATAGAGTGTAGAAGCAAATCAAACAAGTAGTTTATCACAAAAAATGGCAAATACTGTCATACTTCAGAGTTTGTGACCCCACTTTATTTAGATAGGTGAAGTAAGAATTTCATACCCAGAGCTCCTAAGGCTTCATTTTCTTCTGAGGTATTTAGGCAATTTAGACTGACTGAAGGCATTTCAGTAGAATTTTTCTGGATTAAAATGTAACTCAGAAGGACCAAAAACTACAGCAGAGGTTCACACTGTGCACAGATATTCTAAAATTGACACTAGAGAATCATGAGAGTACACCTGACATAAAAAAGGTGATGCTGAAGAGCATTCAGAGTGTTACATTTTCCTTTCTGGGAAATAGATTCCCTAAAATATTGGATAGCCTCCACTAAAACAGCACAGGAATCAATCTAGGAAATTACAGAACACCAAGTTTAAATTCAATAGCTAGTAAATTGCTGGAACATTTATTAAAGCAGTCAGTGTGTAAGCACCTAGAGGAAAGTAAGGTGATAAAACGTAGCCACCATATAGTAGTGGCAGAGAAATCATGCCAACTTAACTATGTCTTACTTTTATAAGCCTTAGTAAATTAAGGAAATGTTGGCAACACACAGTAGATCTCAAGCGAAAATCCTGCACGGTATTCTCACACTGCGAGAATTGCTGTTCTCACACGGCAATTAAAACACAAGGAGGTTGAAATACTGCATTATGAACATACAACTCACATTAAGATTGACATAAACAGATAATGATTACACTTCATTCCTCGATGGCAGGACCACTAATGGAATCATTTTGTCAAGAGAACAACTGTGATTTTTTTTTCATATTCTACACTTTTTTTTTTTTAAGTTTTCCTCATTATTTACTAGTAAGTGAAGAGCTTCTGTATTTGTATTCAAAGGGAAATGCTTTATACATAGAAGCATTTTCTGGTTTTTCCACCCGAAAAAAACCTCAAAATTTAATCTTTATCTCCAGTATCCACTCACTTGAAAGGGAAGTAAGTATAATTCACATTTTACAGAAAACAAAGACAAAATCAACTCATGAACCACTTTGTAATATTGCTAGCACAGGGATGAGAGAGCTGCCCAGTTCACTGTCACTGTCTGCATCAAGTACAATGGACTGTATTCACATGGAATTAAATCAGAGTTTATAAATAAAAATCTCTCATCTCCACTAATGATTGTCTGTGAATTGGAGAGGTCTTTAAATTTTAATAAATTGAGGTAAAGGATGTATATTCCTTGGACACTGTGGGACTGATAAAATATACAGTTGTGTGTTGCAGTCCATCTCCTTTGTGCTGCTGCTTTTCAGCAAAAAGTTCCTAGAAACAAGAACTTAGTGAAGAGACAATCCAGATTTCTACAAAGAGCCGAGAAGGTTTTTTTAGTTCTGCATGTTCTAGGCCTGAGTTGAGCCCTTTTTTCCATGCCTGTTATTTTACACTTAAATTCTGGGCACTTTATTCAGTTGAGAAGGCTTGTAATTCAATCTTAGCATTGTTCCAGTCTGAAAAATGATCCCATCAAAACACTCAAAAACACAATGCAGAAACACACATTGTACCGGGTAAAATCTAGCAGAAAATAGAGAAGATCCGTCCCAAGTGGGAGGTAATAAGGTTAGCTAGAATGCATCCTTCTCTTCATCTGCTGCTTTGTGCAACATATACCAGAAGGCATATTAGTTTTCATATCGTTTCAGGCCTGATCTGTCACTGCGTTAAATTCAAACTATGTTGAAGTTCAATATCAGACACTAAATCACTGCAGGATGTAGAAGTCAAGAAAAACTCAGCAAAAGGCATTGGATTTTTGTGTATTTATCTCTCCAAACTCTCTCAACTAAAACACCTACGAGTACACATTCAGCAGTAGCATCTGACACTAATCTAGAAAAGACATGACACTAAGATTCTTGAACAACAAAATCCTTTCCCTTACAAGGAAGTAGAATATAATGAGTGCTTGGAAATACTGCCCTCAGATAGACATTCACATTCAGAGATTGAGATATGGATGTATACAATCTCATTTTCTCACACTTACACTGCGCTGTTGAGTTTACTTTTACAAGAGGCTAGTAATACCAGCTGAGATGTTCTAGATCTTCCATCTGGCTCATGGCTACCACAGCAGAAGGGAACCGGCCCTCCTAAGACTGTGTGTCACATCTCTGAACTGTTGTGGCATCTAAATGAATCAAGCCAGATTTATCCTTACATATATATATATATATATTTTTCACCTATACTCCAGGGAAATAAATGGGCCCTCTAGCATACAATCCACCTCTTCTCAGTTAGACATCTAAATATGTCAGACAAATCATACTTCAGTATTTCCTAATTCCTCTACCTCTCCACTTGGAACTTATTTTGATCACATTCCTCAGCATTTTAATGCAGTACTTCTGACTCACCTTTGCTTCACAGAATGTGAAGCTTGCTCCAGGCTATAATACATTTGTTTTCTGAACTGACAGTTTAGAAATACTAGCTTTCCAGACCTGGATTGGGCATCCATCCAACAGCTTGTCACATGATATAGAAGTACCTGACTTGCTGAAGATATTTTGTATTCAGATCATTTAATCACATTTCGTTTTAAGTAAATTAGCCCACTGGTCCCTCACATGTTATATCCATTACCTAGATTCATCTTGCAATGTTAGTGCTGTTAAATTGCCAGTAGCTGCTCTTATTCTCTTTGAGGTTATTAGGACTTAGACAGCAATTAAGCAACCTGTCGACTGCACTAGTGTTTCAACATACAGTATATGAGCTTGTAAGAAGATTGAACGCAGCTCCCGACTAACAGAGCATGTGGCTACATACTGTGTTGTAGATGCCAGCATGGGAAATCATTTTCCCAGGACAATACTGTAAATAAGTTAAAATATGACTTGACAAAACTTCAGAGGATGTACCGCAAACATTCTGTTCTGAATTTTACAATGAAAATTGATTAATTAGCAATCAGGACCAGAATCTGTACCATTTGCATGTCTCCTCAGGTAAAGCTTATTCTCTTGCATCTCTTCAGGTGATACAATTACTACATCAAAGGCAGGATTCTGCATTATATGTTCTGTCCAATCTGTGGGAAAGAGCACTCCGTAGCTGTGTATTTATCATATAAATACACTACATTTGCCAATACTCCACAACTGACCTTACAGAAATACTTCATCAGTGATTTCAAGGGTGGATGTTCCTTCACCATGAACCCTTACTAACTATGAGCAAAAAGTGATTGTAAATTCAGACTGTATTTGATAATCTGTGCTCTGATAATTTTGGCCCATGGAGGCTCGTTGCTTATCAGATAAACCAAATATTTTTGGGTTTTAACTTTTAATTGCCAATATAAGAATTGTAATTGAATAATCAAAGAAGGAAAATAAAATTTAAGCTTGACTGTGCAGAAACAAAACACATTTAATATGTTCAGAAAAGACTTTACAGTTCCATCAGCTCTTCCATGATTTTAGTCATGTGGTAGTTCATAACAGCATGGTTCAATTGCCTAAACACAAGCACCATGTGAGATCACTAGAGTGTCCTACCTCAATTTTAGCTGCCATTTTTGAGAGGAACAGGTTCTTTGCAGGTAGTGTCATATCTGCCAGTTCCATGTGGACTTTTAATAGAAAAAAAAAAGGGCTTTGTGATTAATATGTCTATTAGATATTTTGAAGGGATAAAAGGGGAATAAATCCACTCATAAAAATGCTGACATAGATATAGTTTGCTATTAAACTTCGTAGTTCATTATGAACTATCTTAAATCTAGAATTCTCTTGAAAGAGAATAAACTTTATAATATGAAATTTTTACTTTATTCATGTATTAACAGCTTATTCAATAATACATTTTTGTCCAATTTATAACAGTATTACATTTGTGGTATTGTAAGTGCAGGTTAGATTTTGACAATACCTTCAAGAAAATAAAATGAAAATAACTTGAAGAATATTAATTTGGCCTAATAATATCTCTGGCATAGAAAGATATTTGGTTTTTCCCTATTTAGAAAGAGTCATTAAAAAATCTCTCATTCATGGGAAGAGATTAATCTCATCTAAATTAAGACATCTTAAATTTAAGTGTGTAGCTTAAGCTGGTTTTCCTGGCTCTCTCTGCAGTCAATGGAGAGCCATTCTTCCCATCTGTTTGAAAAGCAAACTTATGATCTGGAGAATCTCATTTCTCTCTGTGATTAGAGAGATTCTGGATGATCTCGAACAGGGAGGGGGGCAGCTGCTCCCACTAGCAGAGAACCTGTTCTATACTGGTGGGGCATGGGACACTTCTTTAAATTGCTAGAGATCCTTGAACAGTTTTTCCATGGGCAAGACACAGGCCTGTATCAGGAAAGAGATACTTTCCTCATATAGCTGAGTTTGGTAACCAAATTATCCACTCTTTGTTCTCCTTTCCAAGACATCATTGCCAAGGAGTTGGCATATGGCAGTGGAGCACTCTGTAGGAAGTTCCGCCACATGGTTTGTGCACACTGGACTTCACCCGCTTTTATAGGGAATTGCTAATTTTTTGAATCCTTGTAGAGTATCTCCAGCATAGCTAATTCTCTCAGGTACTAGATACCTTGCTCCATGGTGTTCCATGCGTCTCGGTGCAATGATAGACCATCCTCCAGAAAATACCTTTCCCTCTCACTTGATAGGAGTCACTGAGAGTTTCTGTACTTTTCCCAATGCTTGCATACTGGGACAGGGACCCCGGTTGCTTGGCTTCACTACCATCTGTTTATATCATGGGCCACGACATCTCAGCATTAGAACAGTCAAGTCAGTAGAGGCTCACCCAACCAACAGCTGAAATCTTTTTGCGTATCTCTCTGCTCACTCAGGGATAGGGATCAGGTGACTACCTATGGCCCTGCCTCTACCTCCTGTTGTGAGGGCCCCATTTCCTCTTCATCCCTCACTAACTGATCTGATTTTGTCTTGGATTTCTTCTTCTCTGTAGGTGCCACTGCTACCGGCATGGGTTGTTAAAAGGTGACAAGAGAGGTGAATGATTCACATGCAAATGCTCACTGCTATACCAAGGGAGCCTGAACCATATACTCAATAATATGAAAAAAAATCAATAGGTCATTAATACCACTTGGAGCATTCCTTTCTAAAATATGCAGGTAAGCAATGTGTGAGCCATTTGCCTATATAAAAGGAACGAAAATGCTGTCAAAGAATACTTGGACTACTTAGTTGGAAAAAATAGAACTAGAAAAAGAAAGAAGAAAGCAGGAAAGATTTTTTATTTTTGACCTCTTCTCTAAGCTCTTTACATGTATCACGTTTATGAAATACTGCAGAGATAGTGTTAACCAGACCCCTATATATTCTGCGGAGACTGTTTGGAAAAAGCTGTCTCCCTATTTAGCCTCCTTTGTTTAAATATGGAGACCCAAACACTTTTGATGGTAGTACATAGAATGATAGCCTAGTTACTTGATGGCAGTGTCCATTTAGACCTCTTGCTTTTTGCAGCTAAGTGCTTCTCTTTAAAAAGCCAACTTTGCGAGAGGTGAAGAATGGTTTTTCTTCTGTTTATTAAGTACTTAATGCTTAAATGTCTGAACAATTACCCATAGGCTCCTCTCTCTCAGAAACCTGACATACTAACACATCCTTTGTAATTAAGCAATTCCACAAAACCAGTTTGTTCCTGAAAATTAAGACTGTTAATCTATACCCAAATATCCCTTCACACTCAGAAAAAGGTTTAGAAGTGAGTAAGCAGGATGCTTCATACAGAATTTCTCAGTATTAATAAGTAAGTGCAAAATATACTACTAAGATATTTCTCTCTTCCTTTAGGATCTAAGCCTACATAAAACATAGTTTATTATTTTGCTGTTGAGCTTCATCCTTATAGCTTACCCTTATAACCTCAAAATGGTTTCTAGTTACAAATAAAACATCTTTTCAGGCTGTAAATATAAAAAAGGCAAACTGGCACACACCTTCTGTGAGTTAGATGCAGGAGAGTGTTGGATATTTGTTAATGTCCACTATCTGGTACACAACTTCGGTGTTCACTTTGGATAACACAAGCTCCTTCTGTGAAATGAACATCTTTTCAAAGTACCAACCTTGTTTCAAGAGCCATGGAGTTATCTGCTTGTCACACATGCTGTAGGGATTGCAACTCTGAGATAGCCACACACTGTATGCACTCCTACACAGGTAATACATACCATTATTCGAGATTCTCTGCTGCAAGCAAGCAAGACACAATAACTACTGACAAACACAAGACTCTATTCCCCATGTACAGTAAAAGACAAATTATTTGGAGATTAAAAGTAAAGCTAAAACCACATCCTGCAGCACTGGTGCAGTGCAGCTCAAATACAGAAGGAAAAGGAACTTAAACTGCCTGCCTGGGGAAAACATTCTCATTTGATGGCTTAGTAGAGGACTGAAGCACCTATACTGAAAGAATGTAACAGGATATAGTCAATAATTATATCAGTGATGAGAAAAAGGTAGTAGCACATTTATGGAGTGCAGTAGGAGTTGAACCTAAACATTGTTGTGTATCTTCTGCTGCTTCACCAAAACATAGTCCTAAACCAATGCTGAAATAGCAGAAATTCTAGAAATTTGCCTTAATTCAGAAGTTGCTAGTGATTGTAGACTGTTTACAGACTGGTTAAAGAAAACAGAGCCAAGAAGACCAGTCGTTAATAAGCTGCTGAATTAAAGAAATGCATTTACAGTAGACAACGGATTTCAATGAAAAGTTAAGGGGAAATTCTTACGTCTGAAGGGATATATCATACATAGCATGCAAAATCAAGAAAACACAAATAATCTACTATTTTTGGTTGCTTTCATAAAATGTATATTCAGTATTACTGTTTTAATTTGGACTACTACTGAAGTAGTAGTCCAAAGGGGTCACAGCATCAGAAAATCTGTTTAGCAACAAATACACTGGGAGAAGAGCAGGAAGTACAGTGTAGGGAACATTACAGATTGTATATTTTTATTATGAAACACAGTCTCACAGTGCCAATTATTGTTGGTTCAAGGACAAACACTGTGCAAAGAAACTGGGACATACACAGATAAGATGTACAGGTCAGTGCAAAAAACACCTCATGGGGACAATACCTGAGAATTCCAGAATCATCAGCTTGCAGACGACAGCACAGAGTCCGTGGAGAATACCTTAACATCTCCACAGCTGTTTAATTTAGAAGATATTATTTGAATTCCTTTGCAAGTGAAAGCAATGCAATATAAAATTGAGCTTTATCCAGAGTCCGCTGCTTCTTATAATCTCTTGGCAGGTTTGTCAGAGGCTACTTAAGAAGGTGAAATTGCAGAAAACTTCAGTGTTTCTAAAACATATACTACAAAACCCCTCACTCCCCTGAGTGTTATAATGGTGAAGGTAACATATAACTGTAAACAACATATGTTAAATCCTTATGTTGTGAAACGAGGAGGTCATGCATTATTTGGTACAGGATGTCTGAGAAAGATTCAGTTGGACTGCCAAAGTGTAATGTGTTTGCAGGTTTGAAAATAACTATGGACTCCAGCCCAAAACAAAAATAACTGCTCTGAGTGTTTATACAATGAAAACTGTCTTTAGAATGGTATCAGAACCTCAGGCATCATCAAGACATATCAGCATAATGTAGCTGTGACAAAAAGGCAAACAGAATAGGTTGGGTTTACTAAGCAAAGTTCCAAGAGCAATAGGAAAATATTAATGTCATCATTCAAGACAATCTTGATGTCTCTTCATACTATAAAGTCTGTATGGATTTTTTTTTTTTTCTGATGAAAAAAGGGACAGTTGTCTTTGTGCCTGAATCCATCTATAATTCAAAAATTACACTTTTTAGTAATCAGAATGGATTCATATTGTAAGCATAACATACATTGTTGTTATCAGAACCGTTGTTGAACTGGAGCTCAGAAAATTTATTTTTCATCTTTTCGATTTGCATTTCCAGTTTGTAAAACAAAATGTTGTTTTCCAGGTTTCCATCAATTATGTCCAGGATTTCCTATGGGCTGACTAAACAATCTCAAATTATCATCACAGACAAATTCATGTAATCTAAGAAATTTTCACTCCTTAGAAACTAGTTATTTCCCTTTTTTCTGAAGTGTAGTAATTGATCCAATAAATAATCTTGGCCTATTTCAGTGCAAAGCCAAGCACAGTAGCTTAGATCATCACCAGAGTAAACATCATAGTATGTAGCATCACTGACTCAGTGAATAATGATAGTTTAATGAATCTTATAACTCTTTTCCTTCTCCAAGCTGCTCTGACACATGAAAGTATCAAGGCTGTGCTGATTAGGAAGAGGGAGGCAATATTTTCTTACTCTGTACTGATGTGGTTTCAGAATAGTAACTTTTAGAAAATTTTGTATCATACATGGATGACCCTCAGTTAAAGTTCAACAAACCCATTTACTTCACATCTGCACTATCAACAACAATAGTAAGTTGCATTTCACTCATCAGTCATGAAGACTTGCTTTTGAAGGGCTAACACATCTCTTCCTTGTGAGTTGTTATCCACAGAGAAGCTACTTTTTCAATGAGGCTTTGTGATTTCCTCAAATGGCAGTTCCTGTGGCAGATGGGAAAAAATGTCCTCCAGAAAGGATGTATAAACTAGCTAAGACTGCAGCGTATTCTGTATCATGATAGAAATGCTGTAGTAATGGATTTGTAATTTTTGTGTGAGACTTTATATGGTAAGGGTTTTCCAGATGTAAGGATTAGACTGGTTCAGGGGATATACTGAAGACCTCCGAGAGACCTGCCTGTTTTCTATTACTGTAGCCATTTAGGACCCTACTAGAGCGACAATATGTACAAATAAGTAACCTTTGCTTACTTCTAACCTGTGAGTAAGAACTGCTGGTATTGATACAGCTGTCTTCCTGTCTTCATGTTATGAAAAAGGAAAAGAATTTTTGTCGTTGTTTCACAGTCAAATAAGATAAGCCATAGCGGTCTCAAGGTCTTGGACTAGATCTAGACTTATTCTTCTACCCCAGTATGCCATTCCTCTCACTGTTAAGGCTTCCTAGGTTTTAGAGTCGGCTACGGATGCTATCTAATCAAGGTATTCTCAAAATTTCTTCTGTGTAGAAGCTGGTGGAAAACTCCTAACAGTAGCAGCAACAATACATAATGAAATACAGCCATATCTCACCTAACATAAATTTAGGATACAACCAGTGTGAATATATGATCGTGGTATGCAAGAGATGCTTTCAGCATTCTAGCTAGCCTAGAAGTGGACACAAAAGCATAATAAGAGACAGGATAATGTCTGTGTGTACTGGGAAACAAATTGCTTTTCTGAATCCCGCCACCAGCTTTCAAGACTATCTTCTAAACATGTTTTGCCAGTGGCTATTATATTTTTTTCTGGTGTAGACTTTGAATACATTGCAAGGATTCATTTATCCCTTGTGTGGGAAAGGTATGGTATGAGCATATAAAGAAAGATAAAATTTTCTTAATCATAGCATGAAATGCTGTGAAACTTTAAAAACTAAGGTGACAGTCTTTGTGAGTCTGTTCTTCTACTAAATAAAACCTATAGTACATACTTTTAATCATATGATATTTAACTTTTGTAGTGTAATTGCCATGATTCTAACAGTATTAGCTGCAGAATGTCTTACTTTTTTAACTGAGATAAGCAAACCTGATTTTCTTGTAATTGTGCTGCACTTACTATGCAACTACATAGTAAATAAGTCATGAATAAAGAAATAATGGTAAGTTTCTTTGTAATATATTTAATCCAAATCTGGATCATAAAAGAGTGACAGAACTCAGAGCACCTCAAGGATTGTCAGATGAGCTCTAAATATGAAGTTATTACATATTAGAAATACTGTAATTATAACTAAAAGAGATGCTAACAACAACAAAAAACCCCTCCAAATGTTTTTGATATAAAGGCAGTCTAGACATTTTGTGTATTAGTAACTGCAATAAATATTTTTACATCCCACATGAATTTAGGATAGTTCCCCCTCAAGATTTTGAGGTAAGGTATTCTCTTTTCAAAAAGATGCATGGTTAAAAAGTTAACCATGATCTTTCCTTAACCCTAATTCTCTTTCCTTGATCAAATTTTTATGTATGTCTCTTCAAAAAAACCGAAACAACTGAAACCAAAGCAAATAAATGAACCAAACAAACAGCAATGTAGGTGCATGCTTATCTCTAAATACAGCATGATACAATTAAGTCAGAAAGATGTAAACATGATTAAAGATAATCTCAGAAGTTATTTTCTCAGTTAGGGTTTGGATGGAACAAAACATTCCTTAAATGCTCCTCTGCTTAGTTCAAGATTTCTTCTGATGGAACGATTGGTTAACTGGCGTCAAGCAAATGTGATAACTATCCTAGTGAAACGGCCTTGATGGACATACTGCAGACTCTTGTGCTGACTTCTAACTTAAACCCTGGTCCTTCTTCATTTCCTTGAGTCCTAACAGAATCCAGACATTTACTTACTGGGACGTTTATAAGCACTCTCCAAATAAATGGGATTCATTTCATCTAATTTGAAATATTTACCACATAGTCCAGTAAAGCTAAAGTAATCATGTTAGTTTCTCTTTCCAGTGAATGGGAAGAAAAAATGGTTCGAAGGTGTCACCTATTTTGCAAACCCATTTAAAGTTTAGATGCATTGTCCTTCAGGTGATTTTCCCCATTTATTATGTGTGGGTGAATTGATTCATCTTAGAAAACTAGCAACAACCCTATAGATACTGAACTTAATGTGAAATGAATCCTTACTTTTTTCTCTAGCACACTCTTCTGAGTCCAACTTTAGCCAATATTGGTCCTTTAGACATACACACAGAAAAAACAAATTCATATACCTTCTAGATGGTCCCCCAAACAATTTACTCACTATAACAGGGCACTTGTGTAGTTCAAGTCACTGTACTGTGCTTTCCAGGCTTTTTCTCTGTAATTCAAGGTTTTTCTTCTGAAATACAGAATTTCACTTCTATGTACCATAAATTCTTTACATTCACTTTCATCTCTGTGTTCTGGTCATTTTTTCTGACCTGGGCTTATTTTCTTTTTAAAGACAGTCACCTCACCTGAAAAGTTCTGGGTTCCCTCCCTCCCACACATTTTTTCTGTTTAGGTTCCAGTTGAATAGGTGCCATCCTTGACTTTTAAGGTATGTTTAGCCTTTTCTCTTTATTTTATTTACTTATAATAAATCCCACTGAAATCAAAGGAATAATTTGTTGAATAAGATACCATGAATGAGAGTAACAGAATCTGTCCTAAAGCAAAATTTCTCAAAGAAATCTTTGAGGTTTTTCAGTAGCACTTTAAAAACAAAGTATTGAACATAATGTATTATAATGTAAATTCCATCAACCACTGTGTCATTAACATTTAGCAATCTTGTTTATTCAAGTCAATCCATCTATATATACAAATCTGATATTTGCCTTTTTAAAAATTTAACATGCCTAAGTGCCCATAAATCAGTTATGACAATCATTGTTAAAGCAATCAATAGTAAGGAATATGCATTAATTCAAATAATATTGATAACCACATGAACCTGCATCAGTCTTCTGTGAAATAAGAAAAATGATACATCTTTTTAAAATCAATATTTTCCTTTTTATGTCATTCATTTGAAGAGTATCAATAATACATTACTTTATACCTTATGTGTCAGTAGCTCTACTTCTAAATGTAGAGATATCTTGAAAAAATATTGAAGTGAGGCAAAAGAAAAAAATCATCAAAGCAATGACCTGCTAAAAAGCTTACATTCATCCATTGTATTGTGGGTATTCATCTGAACTAAAATATGTATGGGCAGCATTACTGGTTGGATATATTATTTATGACTCAGACCTCAATAACAGATGCTTGTATACCACATTTGTCCTGGAGTTAAAGAGCAAGAGGAACAGTAAGAGAACTCAGTATTGCCTTTATCTATCTTCAGACATTAGAACCATGAAGTTAGGCAGGTGTGCAGACCAAAGTGGAAATACAAGATGTGGAATTACAACATCCATTCATCACAAAAGAAACATTTTAATTGGTTATATGTGGAAAATATCTACTTGACAGTCAGTTTCTCACTTTTCACATAAGTGCTTTGCTGCTTGGATGCCTAATCTTGTTTAGTATAGGGAAAGTAATTTGACATGAAAGTACCTAGATGGCTGCCGAAAATTAATTGCCAATTAAAAAAGAAAAATGTTTGTGCTACTCTATAAACAAGCCAACATATAAACCTTTCAGTCTTGTTGCTTTATTTATGTCTTTGTAGATCTGGTTTCAAGCTATTTGCATACAATTTACAAATTCATATTATAATTCTCCAGTATATTTATGATTTTATAGTTGTATATATTTTACCTCTATGAAAAATATTTATTTCTTTATGCTTCTGTTGCTTATTATTTAACAAAAACATTTCATTACATTTGATAGTTTATGTCTCTTCCTTAGAATGAGGCATTTTTATTTGTAGGGCTCAGAAAGAGAGGTTTACTTTTCCCCCACACTAAAACAAAAAAGCCAAACCTCAAAATGATGAACTCCTGTCTCTTACTTCCCATAGCTTCCTCAGTTTTCTTTCAAGCAAGGATGAATACTCCAATGATTCAAAGTATAAAGGTTAATCTGAGTGGAAAATGAAGGCTTTAACAGGATTGTAAAGCTTAAGGACTCCTTTCAGCACTAAAGAGACTTTTGAAAGTGGCTGAGCCATAGAAATTTCATGAGTACCATGGAACGGCCCGCTTAGATCCAAAATACAATTCAAATGGCACAGCTGGCTGAATCCATGAGTAGAAATGGATATTGACTTCCATTTTCTTCCTTCTCCTTCTCCCAAAATTAACTTTCTACACATTGGGTAGATTGTGTGAATCAATGTTATGTCCACAAAAATGTTATCAATTATGTGTAGGCTAGATTACTGAATAGCATAAATTTAAAGAAATAATAAAAAATTAATAAATTTCAAATCTTGTATTATTTTTAAACCGTAACATAAGCATATCTCTTCTAAATTTTAAAAGTTCTTGATTTTTTTTTTGTGTTCATTTGTTAGTTTGGGGTTTTTTATTTGTTTTTTAAATTGAAATGTATTCCCAGTGAGTGAAATTCAGCCACTTTACCCTACATTAATAAATTGGAAATATCTATGGTTGTTCACAACTATTGCTCCCTATATTAACCTTTTTATTCAGTCTTCAAGTTCACATGAATGAGGCAAGTCCTTTGCTAAAGCCAATCCAAAAGCCAGATTTTAATGAGAGAGGAAAAAAACCTCAAACCAACCAGACCAAACCAGAACAAAACAATACAGAACAGAATAAAACCCACGCCCACAAAGTTTTCAAGAACAGGTTTTGACAATTGTAAATCTCTTGGCAAAATATGAGTCCAAGACACCTGATATACAGATTTAACCAGCATGAAACACTGACTGCAAATACTTTGGGAAGATTTTTTCCAAGATAAAATTATACAATAGGAAAGTCCTGTGCACACTTATACGCCGCTCAGTTTTCTCACAAAACCTATGGTCCCATATGAAACATCAATAGTGTGAAGATAATATCAGGGTCACTTATTATGACTGTGCCAAACAGCTCTGTAATCCTCAAAAACCAGAAACCTACAATAGCCACCGTTCAAGGCATCAATTAACAAACAGTGACCTGTCTTATTTTT
Organism: Callaeas wilsoni; assembly: GCA_013398955.1. NCBI lineage: Eukaryota > Metazoa > Chordata > Aves > Passeriformes > Callaeidae > Callaeas > Callaeas wilsoni. Next base: position 22,555 of record VWPU01009136.1, read on the forward strand.
CTTTTCTCTTTCAATTAGAATTCTAAGAATAAAAATAATAAGAAGTCATATGTAGATTTTATTGAATGCAACTTTTTACTGGAGAAGAAAGCTGATAAAGAATATTAATGTAAGAGTTTTAAGTCTCAATAAAAATAATTGTAATATTTCGTTATACTTTGTATTTTCAAGCTTTATTTGTTATTATGCCCATTTTGTCACTCTTATTTGTAGTCTTTTAACAGAACAAGTATCCTAAAAATAACAAAAAGGTCTATCAATCTGAAAAGTTATAAAAAACTTCAAAGAAATGTGTTCAAATCAGTTTTCAGAATTTAAGTAGCATTCAAATTGGAATGCATTTAGCATTAGTAAGTCTTCCAAAACATTTTCATTTAAAATTAAATATTTTATGAATATTTAACTAATATCCTATCTTGTTTTTCTTTAAAACTCATCATAAAAATAATTCTTAATATAAGCTTTGAATGACTCACAGTTCTATAATATGGATCTCTCGGAAGGTATTGGGCAACAGTGTATCTGTATTCCTTTTTTAATATGTGATAACAGAGAAACAAACAAAAATGACAAGTAAGTTAACAAAATCTTGAATCATTAGATATGCAGACATAATTAAAGAAATAGAGACCTACACAATCTTTAATAGGTGACTGTTTTGGTCTGTCAGCAGGGGCTAAGTGCAGTAATATTTCTGTGTAATATTCCATTACATTAGGTATTTGCATCCCAAATTTTTATGTGACTCCTGCAGTTGATGCTAAAAAATATCAGAAATTGTACATTTTTCCCTCTTTAAATTTCATACAATAAAGTATGGGCTGCTGTTTTTTACTGTCCCACAAGAATCACAAGACCCTCACGCTGCCTAACAAAAGACACATAGAAAATGATGTGGTATATCAAGAAGTGAAACAAACAACATGTTCCTTTATTTCAGATATCTACTGCAGCTTTGTGGTGATTTTTTTAGTGATAGTGAACCTATCACTAAAATCAACAGGATAACCAGGTAGCCATAGATGCAAGTAGAAATAGCATTTGAAAGAGATTTATCTTCTCCATAATAATCCTCACAGCTGAGGGCATTTTTACGTTGGTTTACTATCTTGTGGTCTTTTTGGTTTCCTTATTTCTGTGAGGAGTTGTATCAAACGTTGTAATAAAAATAGTCAAACACGAAGTATCTACCTCTTATATTCTTAAGAGATTACTGTAGTCTGTGCTTTTGGACACAGATCTAGACACAAGATTTAGACTTAATTATTTTAGCTTCCCTCTAGCAACTGAGACATATATCCTGAAAAGCTCCAATTACTTCAAGTAAACACCAGAATTCTCTCAGCTATGTAGGTCACCCTTCACTTGCTCTTAACTAACTATAGAAAGCAATTCAAAGTCCTCTGTGACTGACCCGCTTAAGATATCCTGCCTTCCTGTGGCCCATAATACTGTGTTAGGTTGCTTCCCACTGGAACAATAAAATAGCATATTGCAAAGGAAACCTTGTGAGAGTAGTGAATCTCTCCATAAAGGGGAATTCAGCAATAAAGCTCACCTGTAGATTCACTTGCCCACTAACGAATTTGCAGTTTTCATCTCAAAGCCTTGTTCTTACATTTTACTTTGGAAATAATAACCTAGCCATCCTTAGCAGCACCTATGCAAACAAATGAACAAGTGAAGTAACAAACAAATCCTACCAACAGGGTAAACATGGTCCTTTCCTAGGATGGAAAAGAAGCAGGAAAAAGTTTTATTTTCATGCAAGTACTTAATAGAAATATTGACAGAAATTAACATACACCATTGTACTAAAGATGTAAAATAAACATCAGTTATCTAAATAACTTACAAAATCATATGCTAAACTTATTTGTAGATCACATAGAAGTAGTTGTTCTTGTTAAATCATTAAATTACCTTTTCCCAAATATAATAATGCTGTGAGAAAATAACTGCCAGCAGAATCCAGCACATCCATTTCTATTTCTGCCTGAAAGCAGAAATTTTAGAAGCAGGTTCAATATTTTTATCAATTGTTAGTATTTGGTATTCTCAAAAATCTACTTGCTTGTTAAATGTTTGGAGCTGAGCCACAGTCTAGCAGAAGTTCTAATCTCACCTTCTTGTCCTACACCCCAGGTGCTTTTATAATTCTCCATGAACTGGGTTGGGTAGTTCAATATCTGTCTATATCGGTTACAAAGAGTTATATTCTTAAAAAAAACATTAATCACCTGAGGATAACTTTCAGTTCTTAAGTGTTTGGTGATCACATTCCTTAGACATTGTAGTGATACGAGATATATAATCAGACCAACATAAGTATCACACTTACAGCAATGTCTGTGAAAGAATGTTCCACTGAAGAAATTATTCTTATCAGTACTGTCAAATCAAAATAAAGCTAACAGTACCACTTCACGTTTCAGCCTTCTGTGGTTTCTGTCATGTCATATACTGAAAATCAAGATAGTAACTCAGCAGTCATCGCTGTATTCAACCTTTCAAAGAAAACAGAATATCCAATTTAGATAATGCAATGTATAAAAATTTTCACATAGATATTTAGACTTGAAAAATAAAACCAATTATCAATAATTTTACAACTGTTTTGACACAACATTGTGGGATTGATTCTTTCTCTCCTTGAGAGCATGGTTAGTTTTATGTAAAGATGATTTTTTTCACTTACCTTTCTGGTGGAATAATACCGGGTTTTGAATTAAGTAAATAAGCTCCAAAGATATTTCAGTGCTCTGTTCCACACTAGCTATCAGAATTATCAGCAGGAAAGGTGGACCAGTTAAAAACCGAATGGTTTTGAACTCTTGAATTCATTGCTGGGGATTTTATAAAGGAGGAAAAAAGTCTCAAAGTTTTACTCAAAAGGAAGTGCTGTCCTATTGTATTTGTTTGGCAAGGGCTGGTTTTGGTAGCAGGGGGGCCACAAAGATGGCTCCTGTGAGAAGCTTCCAGAAGCTTCCCACCATGTCCAGCAGAGCCAATGGCTGATGGCTCTGAAGATGGACATGCTGCGGGAGAAACCTGGGCCAGTGAGAGAGGCTGGTAACGCCTCTGTGATGACATATGTAAGGAGAAAATCAAAACAAAGTCAGGAGGTTTTGCTCCTAGTCAGAGAAGAGGAGGAGGTGAGAACAGGTGAGGGAAAGCAACATGGTGACACCAAGGTCAGGGGAGAAGGAGGGGGAGGAGGTGCTCCAGGCGCCAGAGCCGAGATTCCTCTGCAGGCCGTGGTGAAGACCATGGTGAAGCAGCTGTGCCCCTGCAGCCCGTGGGGATCCACGGGGAATGCAGAGATCCACCCACAGCCCGTGGGGGAGGTGCCCATGCCGGGGCGGGTGGATGCCTGGAGGAGGCTGGGATCCAGTGGGAGACCCAGAGGAGAGAGGGGGCCCTGCTTCCAGGCTGGAGCAGCCTGTCCTTGGAGGACTGCACCCCGTGGAAAGAGAGACCGACGCCACAGCAGTTTTGGGAGGACTGTGTGCCCGTGAGGGGAGTTCACATTGCAGCAGGTGTGGTTTGGCTGCTGCTCCTGAGAGTGGCCCCATGCCGGTGAAGTTCACAGAGAACTATCTCCCGTGGGAGGGACCCCACGGTCTCACAGAGGATGGGCTCCTCTCCCAGAGCAGCAGAAGAAAATCTCAGTGATGGACTGACCAAAACCTGACCAAAACCCCATGCCCTGACTCCTTGCACTGTCAGTGGGAAGGAGGGAGGGGCTGGGGGGAAAAGGTGTTTTAAGGGCTTATTTTACTTCTCATTATCCTCCTCTGATTCTGTTAGCAATAAATTCACTTTGCAACCTTAAGTTGAGCCTGTTTTGCCCTTGAAGTGTTTCTCCCAGTCCTTACCTCACTCATGAAGCCTTCGTTAAGTTTTTTTTCCTTTTCCCTCCTCTGCCCAGCTATGGCAGGGAGGGTGAGCTAGTGACTCTCTTGGGTGCCTGGCATTGGGCCAGAGTCAAACTGCAACACCTATCTTTAGAAAACCTGACTTCTGACCACAGCAAAATAATCTTCAGGCATGAGAAGTTCCCATCAAAGTACATATACATCTCTCTTGATCTTTCCATTTACCATGTTTCCTAACTTGTGATGCTCATGAGAAATAACGTCTTGAAGTGACATAATTCACTTTTATTTATGGATAAAATATGCCCAGAAAAGAGAGAAATCAGAAGCTGTCCATTTTAGGAATGGTTTTATTGATGCATTGATCACTTTTTGTTTTTCTTTTCCTTCAGAAACTCTGTGACATAACAACTTAAATAAAGATTGCAGCATTGTTTCCATTTTTATCACAGCTTTCAAACAAGACACTCAAAGTCTCTGTCTCACTTACATACTAAATTAAAAGAATTATGTTGGTCTACCTCCTAGGCCTTCTCCAATTAAAGGTCTAAAGGCCTTTCCGACAAAGAAAGACTCTGAAACATAAAGAATTAATACAGCCAGACAATAAAGGCTTTTAACAAATATTTAGAAATTTCAGATGATATTTGCAATAAGAAAGAGGATAAAAAAATTACAAACTTTGTTCATCAAACCCTCTGTCTTAAAAAACTGTGAATTCAGGGCACACAAACGATCTAATGCAGCAACACTATTCATGCAAGCTTTAAGAACATTTCTTAGTGGAACTAGTATAGCCACACTGGTGCAGAGCTCCATGTAGCCTCATCGGTTCTACTGAGCTGCAGGGTTTGTAAGTTTAGGCCTAGCACCATGTCCATAGCTGTACCGCTTCTCCTGATCCCAAGCATGGTTGTTTGCCGCTGATACTGACAATTCCAACCCTGCTTTGCATACAGAAACTACTGATTGTCTGACGCTCTTCCTGCTAACAGAAAACCATATAGTGAAGCTTCTAACATTATGTGTTAAACAGCATTGACTGTCACGACTATATCAATCCTTCTCTTAGAAAATGCAGCACATGGCTCTGATGTTGTTTTAATAAGCAGAGGTGAAATCCAAGTCATTATATAACTTTTTTTTTTTCTTGCAGAGCAGTCTGACTTTGTTCTAGATAGTAATGTGACCAAAGTGGAAAAAAAAAAAAAAAAAAGCCTAGTTTTTAATGAGCTGTCTCAATAGTATTCATCAAAAAGCAAGCTCAGGATTCATCAAAATCAAACATGTTTATTTGTGTAAGCTGTGGTATTAAGTGGAGCACTTCATGCCTTAGTACACAACTGATGAGAAATTGTGAAATAGGAGTGTATTTCTGATGTAAAATGTCTGAAGTGGCAAGTCCCAGCTCAGGTGTAAGGTGCAATTTAAAACACTATCTTATATTTAATCTATATAACATTCTTCCATACTATCTCTTTCTCACATTATTATTTAACTGTTAATACTTAGAATTTTTCCTAATGCTGTGCAACATATGACTTGTGATGTTTGTAATAAAAGTTATTTATTTATGTCTCGTATTAGTCACTTCTAAGGTAAATAAACAATCCTATTACCTTATGAGTTTTATTTATATTCTGAAATCAAGTAATTCTAAATCATAGCTTCTTTATTTCTAATATCAGTAATTGAAGATGTGTTTTTTCCACATACTAATTTAACTAGAAATGCCTGCTAATATTTCAACACATTTTAGAGACCATGAAAATATTTCAGAAACGAAATTAAAAATTTTATTCAAACTTTAGATGTTCCATTATTTTGATATTGAAGTTTTCCCCATAACCTTCTTGTACTGGATAGCTCATTGTCTCCTGTATATCCCAACCATGTAGTGCCTCAACAGCTCAGTATAATAAATAGTCCCAGAGTTCCTATAACATATCAGGATTCAGTGTCAGTGTTGCCATTATAGCTGAAACATTCACCTCAGCCTCAGTTTCCAACAGAGAAGTTTCCAGCAGAGCTTTCTGAGAATACATCTTGGCTAACAGGCTAAGGTCTCAAAAAAAAGAAAAAAAAGTGATTCTCACAGGTCCTCCTTTTAAAATATAAAAAAATTTATTACTAAAATCACTAGGTGGGGAATAAATGCAATTTCTACAACCTATTTAGTAGATACTGCCTATTTTTGAATCCTTCCTCTGTTCTTTTACTATTACCATCCAGCAGTGTTCATCTCTCCCTTCCTAAATATAGTATCTACTTCTACACACTTATTTGAAATAATATGAAATTATTTTAGAATAATATAACTAGGTTAAGCTGCGCAATCTTGCTTTTCACAATATATTAAAAAATTCTCTGAAGAAAATGGCATATTCGCAACAGAGGAGGACAATGGAAACCATCATCAGGCGGAAAATGAGCTAAGTTCAAGATTCTCACAATCTGGAGGAAAATTAACTACTGAACTGCTGGATAAGAGATAAGAGAAAGCTCATCTGTCTTCAAAAAATTAACTTAGTCTCTAGTACGATAAAAAGCATACTATTTGCAATTGCTTAGGCTTTAGAGAAGGGAAGATTTCTTTTGTAGAGTTTCTCCCCAAAATCTTTTACTTGTTCCCTAAAAAGAAAAAAGCATTACCATTTTCTCACCATCCTTCTCTTCACCGTGTAACTATTACCATAAGTTCTGTAAGGATTGTAGTTAGAATTGTAACTAGATGCTACAAAGATAATATCTTTCATAACTGGATACCTCCTTGTAAACAAGCTAGAATATACCAGTCAGTCAAAATGATAATGTCTCATCAGTGTTTGCAACCAGGAAATATAGTAGTCCTAAAATTACATAAATTTTATGTATTATCAATACATAAGATTCAGTAGACCATGTGATATTATCCTTCCTCATAAACTTGAATAATTGTGTTTCAATCAGTATGCTGCTTCTCCGAGAGGTAAAAAGCACTATGGACTTCTGTTAGAATGGCTAGCTGGTTGTAGCATCACCTAAAGTCTGCAGGATTTATATGAAGCATGGCCATATAACCCTTAGGCTATGTTCTTGTCAGCTTTTACAAGCTAAACAATATGAAAGCTGGTCAATACCTAGATAGAAAACTTAAAAAAAAAAAAAAAAAAGTAAAAAGAGCTACTTTAGGAAGTAATGTTGATCATCTTCTGCATATCAAACGTCCTTGTGAGTCAGTACTCAACCAGCATTGCAGCATTTTGTCAGGATGGCTTGTATTAGGCATATTGCTCAAAACTGAAGGAAAATGAAACAGCTGGATCAATTTTCAAAATGTTTTGTAAGTCTCCCATAGGGAATCTCCTGTAGGGTTTAATTATGGTGACTGGACTTTCTGTTCTGGTTTTGAAAGTAGTCTCTTTTTTTAGATGCCTACTTACAGAAGTAATTATCAAACTTCATATTCCTAGTCATAAAATTCTCAATCTCAAAGCCATATGAGGTAGTGTTTCCAAGATAAAGTAAGTCTTCATAATTGCAGGATGATGGTGAAAAAACGTTGTCTTCCTTCACCCCAGCCACCTTCTTCACATCCTTCTTCCCCTTGCAGGTGTTCTAAGAATTGAGTTGCGTCAGGTAACGGATAGAGCTCTCAAATGGAAACTAACAGACACCTGTAACCTGGATGAGAGGAAAGAATAGCAGAGCTTCCCTCCGTTACACAAACTTTTTGGGTGGAGCAGCAGGACTGACCAGAACTTCAGCCAATTTTGAAACTACATGTTAAGTCTCTTAGGTGTTACAGAAAACAAAGGTCTTACCACATGTATTTATGAAGAGCCAGGGGTTTTTTTATTTTCTTGAAGTAGTATATGATCCTTTTTATTCTAAATAAATCAGAACTGGTTTATTTTTTAAATTTATATCAATTCAAAAGCCTAGCTTCATTATATTAAAATGTACAGAATATGTCATTATAGGATGCTCTGTGCAGACTCCGTTTTCAGAAAACAAGCACTTTTGTTCAAATGTGTAAGGAAAAATAACCAACTAATCTACTTAGAGGAATAACTAGATAAAGCCAAGTTATTTCTGTCAAAAATGTCTTTATTTACAAAGAATAACAAACTTCCGTGTCTCTTATAAAGCAAAAGTCAAATAGCAGAAAAGCACTTTAATCTCAGCAATCTCTCAGTTGAAGCTTTCTATGTTATCCAGAGTTCTCAGGCAAACTTCTCATCCTCATGCATTTGCTAAATTTACCATGGTTTTTTAACCTGTGCCCCCATGTATATTTGTTTTGAAATCTAATAGTGTTCCCTACCTTTAGGTAAAAACACCTTTCATTTTAGCCTTATGATTTTATAACTTAATATGATGGTTTTTCAAATTTTTCTTGACGTGAAAGGTTTTTCATAACAATTTTTATAATACATAACAATATTTGTTCTCTGTCCACATCTATTTTTCACCTTAAAAAATAATTTTATCCACCAAAAAAAAAATTAGAAAGCAAAAGAAATGTGGACTAAATTGAAGTCAAAATGGGGTGAGATTATAAACAAGAAGTAGTATACTTTTACTTGATTGTTATTCTCTTCTGGAAAATGTAAAAGAATATATTTGTTTTCAATAAAATTGTCCCTCTCCCGATTTTTCTTGTTAAATGTATCTTTATGATATCCTAAATTTAGTTTATGTTTCCTGCTCATACAGGTAACATTAGACATGTACCATAAAAAATTTTCAGCAGTGGCTTTTAGTTGCCAGAAGTTGTAGCCTGTGGGCCAAGGTGCTGCTAGCTGTTCTTCACAGGACAAAATATTTCCTGGAAGATTTAGTTCTATTTTCCTAAGAGTTATTTGCAAAATGGACCTTGATGGGATGCATCCAAAAATGCTGAGACCTGGCAGACATCATAATGGGGCCTCTCACAATCATCTTTGAGAGGTCATGGCAGTCAAGGGAGGTGCCTGAGGACTGAAAGAAAGCAAGTTTCACCCTGGTCTTCAAAAAGGGTGAGAAGGAGGACCCAGAGAACTACCAGCCAGTCAACCTCACCTCAATCCCTGGAAAGGTGATGAAGAGCCTCATTCTGGAGGCCATCTCTACTGACATGTGTGCTAGTTTGAAAGCAAACCA
>VWPU01009137.1:0-52891 GCA_013398955.1 Callaeas wilsoni
CCCGCCGCCGCCCGCTGCCCCGCGCCCTGCCGCTGCGCTGGGCACCTCGTCGCCTGCAGCCGCCTGGAGTTGAGCCGGCTGCCCGAGCGGCTGCCGCGGGGGGCGGTGCAGCTGTGAGTATCGGGGTGGTGGGCACCGTGGCGAGCTGGGGGCACCGGCCCGCGCCCGCCCGCCATCTTCTGCCCCCGGGGGCCGCGGACGGGGGGGCTTTGAGGAGAACGTGGGTGCGGTGGCGGCAGCGAGGTGCGGGAGTGGGCAGCGCCGGGGCCGCGGCCGAGCTGCCAGCGGGTGCGGCGAGGGCGCCGGCGGCCGCAGCGGGACAGCGTCCCTTGGGGCGGGCTGCGGCCCCGAACGGCGGTGGCGGTAAGCGCCTGGCTGGACTGGGTGCGGGAGCGCTGCTCAGTGTCGGAGAAGGAGAGGAAAAAGTTGTATTGACTTTCTTGGATAACGTGCAGTAGTCATCACGTTAACGCTGATCGGTGTGTCGGGAAAGCTGCTATCGGTTTTCTTGGCGCAGCTCTTCATTCCTGGGTAGTTTTGGCGCTGGCGATGGTGCGGGCCCGCTCGGCCCGGTGCCGCACAGTGGCCGAACCCAGGGCAGCGCGAACCGACGTGCCAGCTGAGGAGAAGTTACTTGCAGTGACAAACTTTTATAGAAAAAGCGTGAATTAGGTCAGCTTTCTAAAATCTTGAAAATGGCCGAGGGACTTCTCACATGTGTTTTTAATCGCTTGTCGCTGAAAGATCTTCTGTATTAGTCGTATTAATTTTCTATTGCATTTTCAAAGCAGATCGAGATAAGGGCTTTAACGTAAACAGGAAGACTTTCAATTAGTTGTGGCTAATTCTGTTCAATTGCCTCGTCTGGAGGTCATGCTGCTTTACTCATGAAATGTGGATGGCTGTATTGACACCATATGGAACTGAACACAGGCATGGCTCTGCGAGTTGAATATTTCCAGGACTGGTATAGGAAAGTGTGAGGGGAAAGAAACTTTTTTTTTTTTTTTTTGGCTTATGGGATTGAAACATACGGGTCTAACGCTGGATCTGCTTTACATTCAACAACTGATTTTGCTTTCTATTATATTTCATCCCTCTTATTCTTTTGAACTGTTTCACTATGCCCACTTAAGTTTTCTGACAAAACCTAAGGATTTTATTTTGATATTAAGGTAAGCTTTATAGTTTAGTTTCTTAGCTTAGCATACATCTATTGTGTTAAAATTCAGATGTGGTAAATAAAAACACAAGGGGAAAATCACAGAACTTTTCAATTTTTTAGAGTTGCTTTAAAAAGCATTTTTCGTTAGCAGTAATCCAAACTTGTCTTTTCCACTTATGTTCCCGAGAGACAATAAAACACATTGCAGGGCTTTTTTGTTAGCACAAGGGACACTTTTCTAATTAGAATCCCCTTGGTAGTGTAAATTGCCCTTATGTAAGTTCGCATTCCTTTAAAAGTGTGAGAAAATAAGTTCCGCTTGTATAAATAAGCTTTGGTCTGTTGTGAGAAACCCTGCTGTGATTACTCATTGGACAGCTGTGTCACTTGCTTTTAAACTCACAGAAGTACATCTTTGTAGGTGTCATCAAACCATGTGGTCTGGCCGCTTTTGTGTAAATATTTCTTTTGTTTGTCACAAATGCCTTAGAAGTACCCAGCTCTTTCTTCCTTCACCTCTTAATAAGAACGAGGAAGAGTGTGGCATGTTCTGTTACCTCCAGCTGCCCCAGTACTTGGAGCTGGGATTGTGCAATCTGTAAGATAATTAATGTGCTCAGCTTTACATACACTAAAAAGGTTTGACTAGTCTGGATTACTGTTGAAACAAACTGCACATTACAAATTGTAGAAGACTGTTTATGAATTTTATTACTATATGTCTACTACGTTTTCCATGAAACTATAGTGGGTATAGCCAAAGGCTAGTAGTTTAATTGCAGGCTTTCCAGTCCTCTTGAGAAAACAACAGCTTTTTTACTACACTCTCAACATATGCAGGCGAGACCCCCTAGCAGAGGAGTGAAAGCTCTGCCCGAGAAGGTCTAGGCCCATGTTAGGCTTTACACCTTCCTTTACCCATCTGTACTCGCCCATATGGAGAACAGGTTTTTGAAACTCTTGCTGCATTCTTTCATGCCTTTTTTTGTTCAAATTCCTTGCTGTAATAAAATGAGAGTGACCTCAGAATGGACAAGGAAGGGAAAAAAAATGAACATGAGTTATGTCCCCTTCTTCTTTGTGGCAGGTGTGACTCCACTGCTTTATATGGAAGTGGCTTCACAAAGTGGAGTGTAAACAGGCTGTAATTGCCAACTTTACTGTGATTTTAGCCAAAAATACCTTCTTCTATTACCTTGCCTTCATGAGAAGTAACAGTCTGCTGAAAACTGATAAACATTTATAGTGGCTTTGTGTACAGATAGTTTTGAAGTTAGATTTCTGTTTAATTCCAGGATGTGTATCCTGATATTACAAGAATGTGTTGTTAGAGCTGGTATAGCAGAGCTGTAGGAGGAGGAAGAGTGTTGAGCATTGGCCAGTGTCCTCCATGTGCACAAACTCCCACTGGCACTGCTGTACCCTTTGCCAGGTTCACTCAGGAATGCTGGAACTGTCGATGGGGCAGGAGGGAAAGTCTGAAAAATGGTTTTCACTTGTGTTTGTATTACATCTTTAGTATTTACGTTTTATAAATCCTCTAGTTCTCTACCAGAATTGCCAGAAGAAAAAGCTGTATGGTTTTCACAGCTGTTTTTCAATATTTTCCAGACTAAAGCTTGAACATAGCAAGCTGATTTATGAGTCACTTTGGATCAGTGTCTTAAAACAGCTACAGCCTGGCTTTTTGTTTTTCAGCTCTGCTGATTTCTGCTGAATTAGCAGCTCTATAGGCCCCAGTGGGACTGATTAAGGAACTGTTGCTGGATTTGCATTTTAAAATTTGACTTGGGGCTCAGGTTTCTGAGTTCTCTAAGGAAGAAGATGATAATTGTGACTAAGTGTTGTAAATTAAGTTAGAGTCCAAAAGTTCTATCCATAAAATGTGTGAAGAAGCACTTGTCCCCTCCCTCTATGCATTAGGCTTCCTTTCAGTCTTTAATCATACAAACACTGATCTTCAGAGTTAAGTTTCAGCTAATGCTGAGACTTGTGAGTTACAAAATATGGTCATACAAACATAATAGAACATAGAAAATAGTTTCTTTTGTAGAACAGGTTCTTAGAGGGCAAAAACTATGGCATGCTTTCTCAAGTGGAGGCAATTCTACTTAAATGTCCAGTCACTTCTATTAGAAATGTGAGGTGAAGAACAGGTATATATGCTTACTATCACTATAAAGAATTTTTTAACATGAATCTGGTTTCTGACGTTTCAGAGTGTGTTCTGTTCAGTCTTCTATGACTTTTGAAATTCTAGTAGCAAAAGTAATCACAGAGTGAATTTTCTCCCCCTTTGTAATTTTAACATACAAGGAAAATTCAGAAATGGAGAACACATAGTAATAATCTTAATGTTTGAACATTATCAGTTCCATTTCTGTAAGGAAAAATAGAATTTAATTTTCCAACTTTTTCTTCATACTTGTTTTAAGGTATATTGAGAAATGCATTGGACTGAAATGTACTTGCAGCTTTGCAACTGGGATGATAAATTTTTATGTTTAAAAAAATTGTGCCAATCCAGTGCTTATAAATTCGAGAAACTTCTACAGGCTTAAGCTTCACTTAGATTATTGGTTAAAGGCAAATATTTTAACTCTTGGTTCACTTCCAACCACTCTGATTGAACCTAAAATGTAACTTGCAAGGCTTTTTTTCCTGAATTTTCATGAAGTTTCTTATGCCAGTAGCACTGAAATAATGTTTAATAAAATATTTTTGATACGTATTTTATGCAGCTATTGGTAGACAAACATGTATACTGTATGAAACAGGCAATTCAGTATTGTCTGGTGGGTTGGGCGTTTTTTGTTGGGTTTTTTTTGCTTTGGGATTTTTTTTTTATCTTATATTTGACAACCTGTTGTAAGTAAACCAGGCATAAGAAATTTTTATGTATGTATTTTTTAAAGTAGGTGCTACTTGGAAAATGTGAATGTATCTTTAGTGTTAAAAAACAAACACAAAAAAAAAGTAGTTTGAAACCTAGTGTTAGTTACGCTCACGGTTGCCTTGATAGACTCCAGATGGATGTGAGCTTGAGCTATGAGTGAAAGTGTCTGGCTCCAGTGTGGTGATCATGCACAGCAGTGGTTGTAATTGCAGGATTTTTATAGTTTAAGGACTCTGCCAGATTTTTTTTTTTTTTTAACATGTTATAACTCCAGCAGAACAAATCTACTCACGTCTGTTACTGTCTGGTAGGTCCTTTAGGCAAACATGCTTTAAATAAACCTTTTGCAGAGTTTTTAGGTGAAGTGAAGAAATGCAAGTTTTTAGCACTAATGTTGAAAGCTCTTCATTGAAATAATTACTGATTCCTAAGTCTTGTCTGAAGCGTCAACAACAGTAACGTGTGAGGCACTAACAGCCATAACTTAACTGAATTTTGGCTATTTATTTGCATAGTTCTTATAACCCCTACAGACTAAAGCCAAATATTGAATTAAGTTTAAGGGCAAAAACTGTCTCTACTCTGCCTTTAAGGACTAACTTAGATTGCTGTCTAGATTTTTGTAGCAGCATACTTTTTCAGTATTTACACTTAAGAATGCAGTGTGAGAATTTTAAATCTGTGCAGCTAACGCCTTCAGAAGTTAAACAAAGGGATTTTTCTCCAGTGTGTGGCCAGGAGAATATTTGCACTAGATTTTTAAGCAGTGAAAGATGCAGTCTTCTAACTTAAGTGTGGTTAACATAATATACAGGAGAACTCAAAATCATAGTGGTGAAACTAACATTAGTGGGCTTTTGAAAACATTGACACTGTATTAGTTTTCCATTGTTAAGAGGAAAATCTGTAGGGGTTTAGACACCTGAAAGAAGGCACAGATATATATATAAGGTGCTTGAGTCCAGAGCTGAGTCTCTGAAAACATCCCCTCAGTGGCCACCTGAAGGTGGTGAAGTGTGTTCCCCTTCTCTAGGTGGCTTTTCCCCAGCCCTCAGCCCCCTTCTTTTGTTCTGGAAAATGCCATTCACACCTGCAGCTCTGCCTTGTGCATGCTCCTGTGCAGCCCTGGCTTGGGAAATGCAGCACATCTCTTCCCTGCCTGTGGCCCTGAGCCAGGTGCTGGTGCCGCAGCACAGCTGCCCGCTGGGCCTGGTCCAGTTGGCTGGTGCAGAGCACACCTTGCAGCCGAGTACTGATGGTACCCCTCATAATACCCGTTTGTGCCTGGGATTATTTTTTATGCTTAATTTTTATTATTACTGGGGTGTTTTTTAACTGCCAACTGGAGGAGAGGACAGAAGTGACAATGAAACTGTCCTGGCAATGTTGAACGAGTCACTTGGGAGAATCTAAAACACAGTTTTACTATGCACATGTTCTGCTAAGGAAACCTCGGTGCCTGGCTGGGTTGTAGCATTACACCTGTGTTTGAGGATGTGGAGTCATGGGTGCAGGGAAACTGGAGTTCTCTGGATCTGTGGTTTTTCAGGGCTTAGTCACAGAGCAGAATGCCTAGCACAGACACTGAACTGGGCTTCATTTAAGCCAGTTCTAGTCTGTGTGCAGCAGGGATATGCTATTCATCAGCTTTCTTCACTTCTGGAACTGTAGATGGAGAATAGACACATCCATGGCGGTCAGGCCTGTGTTTGTCATGCTCAGCACCGGTGACTGTACTGAGTCATCTTACCCAGAAAAAGTGAGGAATCGTAGTTTTCTCATGGATTCAACTTGAAATAACACTTCATGCCTGTGTGGCTTGATCAGGACCCCAGGCATGGTGGATGACTCTTTAGTGCTTAATTAGCATGGGGAAAAGTATCACGGAGGGTGAGCAGGTTTTTTTTCAAAAGGGTGCTTTTTAAAACACCCTCTACGTGATGCTACAGCTGCTCACTGCTGAGGTGTGCTGATTAATTTCTTTATCTATCTGCATTACAAACGCTCACTGGAGTGAATTTAAGAACTCATTAAAAATAATGTGGTTTTTGTTAGCTGGCTTGGGTAAATGCAGTGTTTTAACTTGGAACAAATGCTTGCTGATGGCTGGATTGATGCTGGTGAGGTAGTGATAGTCTGTAGTAGGGGAACAGAAAAGTGCATGTTTTGGTGGATGAGTGACTGAGAAGGGGGAGGCCTTCGACAGAGCTAGTCATTGTTACAGGATGAGTTGTGAGTCTGTACCACTTGTGCAGAGGTTTAGAGATGTGCAGGTTTGAGTTCCTGCAGTTATTTTTTCTGCCTTTTACTTTACGGTCACTCTTACTTCTGTTACGTTTCCAGTACTTCTGAGGCTATAGCAGAAATTCCTTGGGACTCTTGTATGGTGTCAAGTGTTTGAGAGGGTAAAGATGCATGGCACTGTAAGGAAAAGTGTTTCTAGAGGTCAACAAGAAGTGTTGCATTTTTAGTACCTGATTTGTTTCGTAGCAAACGCTGCAAAGGTGCTAACAAGATTGGTTATAAATTGCATCAGTATATACTGGGGATCTTCAATACAACATGGCACAAGCTAAGTGTTCGAGCTGCTTCTTCAAGTGTAATTAAGTGTGGTATTAATATCAGTCTTAATAACTAGTATACAGACATCTTAAAACTCAGAATTAGCCCTTGCTGTGTCTGTTTTCTTCTGCTATTTCTTAAGATCTCCATTAAATTTGTTTATGTGGGAATGGTGTCCTGAATTTTGTGAACGCATGAAAATACAATTGCGATTTATGGACAGTCCTCGTTGTGTATTTGTGAGCTATGCTTTGTTTTTGAGATATGAGTGAGAAGAGAAAATGGTACAAATATTATGATTAACCCAAGGAATGAGACTGCAGTGACTATTGTTTTTTTGAATTTTCCTTGTTAAAATAACCGAGAGGTTGTTATAGCCATATCTTTTGTTGTGAGGAGATGTGGGAGAGGAGTTGTTAGTGTATCTGAGTCAAAATCTTAAGATATTTTCCATGGGTCCTATGCACATTCCTATGAACAGTTCTACATTGTTCAGAGATACAGGAATTTCTTTGACACTGCTAGCAGTGATCAAGGTATTTGCATTTGTATTTGTATATTTATACCTTGTATAAGCAAATGAGTTTCTATTCTAATTTTACTAATATAAAAAAAATCTTTTTCTGTACTTGGAGACAAGTAAGAACAGAATTTGGATTGAAATTGTACTGGTTTACTTGATGTTGTATTGCAAAACTGACAGGGTGTTTATTTTTGTAACCTCATAGGGACTTAAGTCACAACAAATTATCTTCAATCAAGACCAGTATCTTGGATCACCTTCACAGTCTTCAGGAAGTGTAAGTTAATTTGTCTTAATTAAAAACCATACCAAAACATAAACCCCAACCAAAAATACCCAGCCTGTGTTTGTGTATGCTAATTGCATAGTTATTTCTCTAGGGATGGTTGCTTGAACAACAAAGATACTTGCTGTTCTGATACTCTACATTAAGTGAAACTGGAATTATTTTTTAATTTTGAGGTGACACAGTTCAGCAGTTTAGCATGTCCAGTGTACGTACTTTTGATTAATATCAAAGCTAACTCTCCCTTTTGTAATATTAATAGGAAGTTGAACAACAACGAACTGGAGATCATTCCAGATCTGGGACCAATCTCAGCAAATATAACTCTTCTGTCTTTGTAAGTAGATCTTACTCTTGTCCCTAGTTAGTGGAACTAACTCTACAGGGTTCATGGAAATGTGTGCATTACAGAGATTAAAGTGAAATAATTGGGAAAAGAGCAGCTTGTGGTTAGGAAGTTGATTATGTCATATTATTTAGTAGCTCTTTAAAATGTGTATAATTGAGCTTAATCCTTGTAGTTTTTGTGCTTCCCAGATACAAAGACTGCATTAGAATTAATTTATGTTGTGGTAGTGCCCAGAAGCCTCAGTCCTGTTGTGCTAGGCACTGTACAAACATCGGTAAATGTTACACAAACTTGTACAGTGCTGTCTTTAAAACAAGACTTACACTCTGTCATTTTGCATCTTGGTTGAGATCCTGATGTGTTAAATCATGGCAGAATTCCATTAATTTCACTGAGCAATACAGGGAAGTTCCCTCGAGATGCAGCTTCAGAACAAGTACCTAGGTTAGAAGATGTTTTTGCCAATGTCTTGAAAATATTTTTGGAGCCCATTTCTAATGTGTGGCACATTTTTTCATGACTGCAGTTAATACATAAAATTGTGACACATGATTGTGTCCATGTTGATGGCTTTTCATGAAAGAAATGAGTAGGTTATTTGGTGTTCATTTGTAATATGAGTATAAAGCTGTAACAGGCATATAGGGCCCCTAACCAAAAAACGTGATTTTAAAGGAAACCTTATTCCTGATGTTTTAATGATAAATCAGTTGGATTTTTTTTCTGTGATTTAGTCTCAATAAACTGTTGAAGGAAGATGTAGAAAAGTAGTTACTATCATACTATTAGTTAGGAAAAAAAGAAAAGACCTATTTTTCATGTGTGGGATTTGCGTTTTATCAGTGGGAATCTAAAGTGTCTAAAACTATTAGTATGGCCAAATCCTGTCCTTGAATACAAATTGCAAGTTACCTTTCTTGAAGAATTCTGAAGGGTTAAAACAATACAATAAACTTTGGAAAGCTGTTCAGTTAATTAAATTGATCACTATTCAATTGCTTACATCTGGTAATTTATAGGGGTTTGTTTTTACTCTAGGCCTAGGTCAGCCAAGTCAGCTGGTGCAGCCACTGTGTCTGGGCCGCTCTGTTTGAATAAGAACTAAGTGACATTTGATACTGATGTGGTTTCTTACAGATCAAAATCAGAGAAGAATGAAAGAAAAAGCAGATGGTGTCTGACAAATAACTGTTGAATTTAAGCACATCTTTTATTTTGCTGTAGCATTGGTGTTACTTTTACACTGGCGTTGCATTCTGTAGTTTAAGCACCTAATTGATCTAAAGATTGTATTTCATATATATATATACACATATATATGTATGTGTATATATATATATATAAAACCACCTTGCTAAGATCCTTTTTACCACAAGGCTAGAAATCTTAACATAATAAAGTGGTTTATATCATCTTGCTTTACTCCTGATTTCTTAGTATTTCTCCTTCCCATGGAAACTCAACAAGTTTAGAGTAACCTAAAATCATTGTTTTGTAGCTGTGCAAAAATTTGATATTTCTTTGAGAGAATAAATGATTAGCAGTCACTGTTGGATTGTTTATTTCATATCCTTAGGTCCCTGGCTTGGGGCATTTGCTCAGGTGGTCAAACATGAAAAAAATCTTTGTTAGATCTGTGCTATGCACTGTATATGCTAACACTTGAAAGAAAGAAAAAGAGTATTTTCTAAAAGCTTTTATCACACTACTAATACAGTTAAAGTTGCTCTGGTTGGGTGTTAGCTTGTTTTCATTCTAATTCTGTGTGTGGAGAAGGAGATTACTGAATGTAACTGTGCTACAGCTGAGATTTAATACCTATTCTGTGACTACAGCAGAAATTCCTTGAGTTTAATATGGCAGAAATAATTATTTTAATGTTTTGTGTTAACTTATGAATTCCAGTCTACAGTAGTTAAGATAATTGTTCTATATCAAAACAGATGAATATAGAGCATAAAATTAGTGATATTGTATTGCTCAAAAAATAAAACATCTTGTTTCTTTTGCACAGCTTTTCTTTTATACATAGAGTAGAATAATAGAATCATTTAAGTGGGAAAAGACCTTTAAGATCAAGTTCATTAACGCAGCACTGTCAAGGCCACCACTAAACCATGTCCGTAAAAGCCTCATATACACATCTTGTAAATACCTCCAGAGATGGTGGCTTAATCCCTTCCCTTTGCAGCCTGTTACAATGCTTGACAACCTTTACCATGATGAAATTTTTCCTAGTATCAGTCTAAACTTTCGTGGCACAACTTGAGGCCATTTTCTTTTTGTCCTATTGCTTGTTACTTCAGAGAAGAGGCCAATCCCCACCTCCTTTCAGGTAGTTTTGAGAACGATAAGGTTTCCCCTGAGCCTCCGTTCTTACTGGTTGGATGTTATTTATGTATCAAATTTAGTTTTATAGAAAATAGTATAAATAAAGAGAAGTAAACATCCAGCTGTTTGGCATAAAAATATATATAGTATTGTGGTAGCATGAATGGACAAATAATCTAATGATACTTCTTTTTAGATGTGAAAAAATATGTGCATTTGGGTTTTCTGTGGTGGATGTTATTTGAAGGGGTTGAATCGAACTGAGTTAATATATCTTAAGTCATGCGAAGAGAACACATATAGAAAAATTAGAATGTAAGTTTTAGAACCACTCTTCAGATAAACAGCTGATGACTTTCTCCAGGATTTTAAACTTTTCAAAGAAAGGAGCTTGTGGAGCCTTTCCAAAGCAAACCACTGTTTGCATGTTGAGTCTTTGTTCTGGCTTTCAAATAATTGCAGAAAAGAAGATGATAGTCTTCTGAAACTTGATTTGATTACACTTCTTATGAGATACATACATCTTGGTTCATTACTGTCCGTTGAAAATCCAGCTGGTTTTTCCCAAGGAATCTTCAAGGAATGCTGCAGAAGTGATACCCCTTGTCTTGCTGCCAATATCTTCATTGTTGAAGAAGCTCTATTACAAGATTTTTTTCTTTCACTTGTTAAGAATTCTCATGAAGCTGGGCAGTCTTAGAATTTTACCTGTTTTGCAAGAATTTTCTTCCCCTGCAGAAGAAATTACAGTGCTGCTATGTCTCCATAGTAGTGCAGGTATCCCCACACAGCCATGTATGTCTGAATTCTTTGATCAATATAAACAAGCATGGGTGGATTATCATGTTAGTCCAGTTTCCATTTCTGGAGCTACATAATTTCTAGCTATCTAATTGATATTTTATCTAAATGAGATATTTACATACTAATGAATTATTTAGGATAAACATACCCCAAGCAGGAGATGTTCCCAGTCTCATGGTCCCGGTCTGTCTGTAACATGAAACAACAATGCTAACATTTTGTTTTTACCGATGCTAGTTGAGAGTTGAACGTCTTGGGAATGAAAAGTATCAGGCAGGCTTACCCCCTCACCACTACCACCCTGGGAGATGTGTCAGTGTGAAGGAGTGAGTATACAAGGATATTCAGGTACACTCTTGTTACATGGCTGGAGATGTATCTATGATTTTATTCATGTGATGAGTATATATCTTGTTACATGCCATAGGAGAGCTTGTGAGCCTACTGGCAATCTGGATACTGCTGTGAGCTACATGGGTGGTAGTTTGGGCTGTATCTGGTCAGGAGGCTTAGGTCAAGTCTCTGAAAATTAAATTGCAGGTTGTTCCTTTTGTACAGCCACCACCAAGCCCTTTTATATACCTTCTATGAGGGAAGGCATGAAGAGAGGAGTATAATAAGGCAGGAAGAGGGAAGTTCAGGTATTTTCCGGAGATTGTCAGCATGATAGCTCTAGCCGGAAGGTCAGGTCCCCCACTTGCTGGCTGGCAACATAAGCTTTTGAGGAGAATATTGGATTTAATAAATTATTACCACATGTATATGATGGATGGACACCACACATGGTAATGTAGGTGTATTTATACCTAAAGTAAAATACGCTAGAAGTTTTGTACTTTGCATTCCTGAATTAAGTGTAAAAACAGTTTAATTTAAAGTTGAATTGCTTTAAATGGTTGTAGTAGAAAATTCTTCATTTCTTGGAGAAGAAACAATTTACTTTTTAGTGTTCCAAGATAGGTAGATTGCTTTTGTGTCAGGTACAAAAATAGGCACTAATGGCCACATTCCAGGAGAACAAGTGAAAGTTCTCAATATTACTTCCATTTTAATGATACTGCTTATCGAAGATGTACCAGTTCTGTCCTGTTTATCCTACAAATCTGCGTGAACCAGTGGTCTTGACACATGAGAAGAAAACTAGTGCTGCCTTTTAGGTTTATCGCAGTTGTAGTTCTGGACCTAGGGTAAAAACCAGAAATAGATTGAAACCAAATAATGTAAGTATGATAGCCTTGTATATAGAAGTCCTGCTTGGTGTTTAACTACCAACTACTATTTGCGTAGGGGTTTTGCTTCAAAATTCTTAAGAAAATGTTAACTACTTTAAATGTTACTAGTGCTTTGTAAGGAAGAGACACTGATTTGCAAATTCAGCAGTGTTATTTAAGACTTTGTTTAAGGACATACAGTTTAAATAAGAAACCCATGCTACTTTTACTTGCAGAATTTTAAAAAATACATAGTTGTGGACACCATCCAACATCATCAGTACACTGTATCCATGAGTGCTGTGGAAAATGGAGGGTAGCAGTGACTATGAAGAGGCAGAGCAGCTTTGAGTATTAAAGTATCCTGCCTTTAAAACTAGAATTTATTGTTCTTATCAAAACATGTGTAGGACTAAAATTAAAACCCCCATGTTTCTCATTACCCACATCCAGGATATGTTAAGTCGTAATTCGCTTGCAGTCAGTAGGGAGTAGAAAAGCTGTACATGCCCAAGTCTTCAGTGCATATAAGTGAAATTCTACCATTAGACTAGTTTTCAACAATGGAATGTTTTAAATAAACTTGTAATTTTGCATTTTATTGCGTAGAAGATATTTTATTTACAGGCTCTAGTGCATATGGTGTAGGTGATTCAAATTGTTATGTTTTAAGGACTGATCATGTTAGTCTAGAACACAAACAAATATGTGGTCTTAGTAGAGCCAGCGAGGAAAATGCAAAAGTCGTGGTGTGGAAGTTAAAGGGAGCATGGATGATTTCACAATTCAGGAATGTTTTTCAAGTCTTACATTAATGTGTGTTTTGTATTAGGTTCCCACTTCACTTTTTTTTAGAATGTGAAATCTTCTGTTTATAAGAGACATAACAAAAATGTAACATGGTAGATGTTTTTCTCTGCTGTGCTGGGGGAATCCTCCAACTCTATCTGTACAGGAAGCCTTTAAGGCAGTGACTGTTCACTTTTGAGTTCTGAGATAGTTAAAAGTGTAGTTAAAAGTGCTGCCAAAATTGAGGCAGTTTTTTGAAATGTAACCATGTGTTTGTTAGATGATGAACAGAATCCACAAGCCACTTCTCTGAAGGTTTTCTACAGCCTTTGGTTTGTAATGTCTTTCTTTCAGTATGTGCTGAATTTAAATTCACTGACTTTGAAGACATGCCTTGTATCCTGGATGTTTAAAATGGTAAATGAACAAAAAGCACTAACAGAAGAGGTCAAGAAATAAAAACAGGACAAAAGAACTGTAAAGTAGCCAGTCCTAGGTGACTACACAGGTTCCAAGTTTTCATAGTAAGAAAAACTGTTTCAACTTTAAATTTAGCTTTCTGATCAGCCACTACAAAATTAGTCTAATTGCTTATCTTACTTTATGCACAAACATAGTTACTGAAGAAAAGTGGCAGTTAATCCCTTCTACTATTGAGAATGGGTTTTTTTTTAGTATTGTGCGTCCCTTTCTGTTTAAAATGTGAAAAAGTGTATTTATGTATGTTATGTGATAATGGGCATCCCAGATCAGGCTTCAGATAGCCATATTGAGAAATAAAATTCAACTAATTGAAGCAAACGCTCCAAAAAATCATGCGTTTGTCCCAGCTGACAGTTTGGAAATAAGAGTGATAAGTTTGCACTTTGTGGCAGTAACTTAAACCCTTTTGAAGGGCCTTCAGTAAAGACAGAAGGGTAGGTATGAGAATGTTGTCTCACAGTGGTCTGAGAGCGAAAGCGGTATGTAAAATCCAGGAGAACACTGTCTCGGTATGCAGTTAGAAAGCTGCAGTCACAAGAAAGATGTTTAGATGAAACTCCTGAAAGTGAAAGCTTACATTCAGTAGGAGTGGATGCCTTTCCCTTCTATGCTTGCCAGAGAAAGTGGTATTGTTTGTTTATAAAGCTAGCATACTAAACTGGAGTCTGGATCCCAGTATTAAGAAAATGTTGGTCAAATATTTTGCATCCTTGTCATCTCTTCAGCTGCCACTTTATTATGGGAAGGATTAAGATTTGGATGCTGCCTGGAAGAGTTTGTTTTGAAGAAGGATTGAAAGAAAGGATAGAGGAATGCCCGACTGGGCTTCAGGCATAAGGCTACTTGGAGAATGTCCCAAAAATGAGAGTGGTGGTAAACCATGTGTGACTTGGTCTGAAGTTGTGAGCAAAAAGCTAGAGTGAGGAACTTACTGGGATTAGTTCTTGCAGTCTTTGACATTTGGTGTGGAGACTTAAGAGAGAGGGTAAATGAAAGAATTTGAAAAGGAACCTTAGACTTACAGACATGGAAACTCAATTTTTATGGCAGCAATTTAGGCTGAACGATGGGAAAGAGAAGAAGTACGTAGAAACCCAGAGTTTGTGGTAGCAAAAATATAAAGAGTGAGAGCCTAGATTAATGCTTTTGCAATGAGAATGGAAAAGAATGCAAATTTTATGAGCTGTTTGCAGTGGATAAATCTGTCATGATTTTCTGATCATAGTGGTAAAGGAAAAGGTGAATTTAAAAGAATAGTAATGGACTACAAAAATAGAGAACACTGTTCTGATATGACAGAATGGAAGAGTGGTAGGAATTTTACAGAGGAGTAGGGCATCTGATATGGAAAATGAGAGAAGTGAGAATGAAATTGAGCAGTCAGGCACAAGTGTTTAGATTATGTTTTAGAGAATTGGTAGCGGTGATTGTAGTAGAGCAGTGAAATCACTTGTGCCTTGAGTGAAAGAGGAGTAGATGGGAGAACATTCCTCACCTTCTATTAATCATTAAAGTTAGAGGTACGTCTAGAAGGGTGTGCAGTCTCAACTGCCTAGACTTTGGTCTGCACCCTCTAAAGGGGAGGGTTGCTCTGTAACAATAAAGGATAGGTGTTTTTACTTAGGAACTCTATACATTAGATTAGAAAGATGATTCATAATACTGGAAGGCACTATGCTGGGTTTAATCTAGGTCATATTTAAAATTTTCCAAGATTTTAACATTAACTTAACTGTCACAGAGCACACCAAGCCTACAATGGGCTATTATTCCTATTGTCAGCTCTTGCCAAAATAGTTAAGCCTGCATTGCATTTGTTTACAGTTATTAAAATAAAGGGATGAACTTACACATTCACTTGCCTATCCCATTCTAAGTAAGTTGTGATTATTTTGGAAAAGCCAGAAAACTGAATTGGAAACAAACATCAGGGTATTAAGAAGAGAGTTTGGACGGAAAGCTTAATTAGTTGCATGTTGGTACTATGACTGGAATCAGAACAGAATTGTTATGGAAGTATCATGTGTTTGAAAGTTTGGATTTGCCTTTTTCTTCTTTTGGATGATGAAAACATATCTGATCACAGAGTTGTTTCAGTCTGCATCTTTCTTTTTCCCCTTTCCCAGTTTATGTTTGATTTGAGAATCAATAAACCTTTGGTTTCAAGTTTTGGACAGGGTATCAGTAGCCTGAGTTCTGAGTTTTCTATTTTATGCCTGTATACCATAAAAAATGCAAAATATAAAAGCAGAGTCTTTCTAACATCTGGCTTGAAAGAGGAATGAGAGGCATGGATCATGGAATGAAGGAGACCTTCAAAAGAAAGAACTTCTGCTTGCGGCAAGGAAGGCAAGAAGCTCGTGTATGAAAGAGGCATTAGACTTGTAAACCGACCAGTAGAATTGGAAGTGAGCCAGAATCTGGGCTCGATTTCTGCTAACTTTGTCTTGGAGAAAAACAGTTTCACTTGTAATATTTCTGTGATTAACACTTGCAAATATTAAAAAAAACCCCAGATTTTCTTAATTCAATCCAGTTGGGTGTCTGAATGGTGAGAACAGCATGTAGTCCCGTTCATATCAGAGGCCGCTTTGTTTGTAAGGGGAGTGTTCAGCTTAAAACCGCAATTTCAGTATTTTAAATGATGTAATTGTTCATTACAATATGGCTCAGTATTCAAATGAGTAGAAATTGAAGAAAAAAAAGAACGTTTTTGCTCTTCTTGAAGTAGTAGTTACTGAGGCTCTTCTGATAGGTGTTCCTTAAAGTTGTCCAGTCTTATCCCAAAAGCCACAAGGTATGTATCGTCCAGCACTTCCAATTACAGCCTTGATCCTTTGTATTTAGTATAATTTGTTTTTTCTTTTAGCTTCAATTTTCTTCCACACAGTATGTTTACATCACTGTTCCCAAAGGAGTTTGGGAGGGGAGGGAGTGCAAGAAAGAATATGCCAGCTATATGAATATGATGTCAGCTGGTGAGTGATGGGAAGAACAGGTGAAAAACCCAGAAAAATTTAAAAGGAGGCTGTGAGTTGTAGTGGCACACAATGGAGACCACCAGAACATGCTCAGATGTGGACAGTCGTGTTGGTTTTGCAAGACCTCTGATACGGCTGCCTCCAGAAGAGCTCTGATCTGGTCAGACTAGACATCCATGAATTTCCGTGTCTCATCCTCAGCACTGGTCAGAAAGATACATCTAATCCTAGCAGAATGCTTTTTTTTCTCTTTACGTATCCTCTTGTTTTCCAGCTGGAGAGTCCACTGTGGTTTAATTTGCCTGTTTGTGATTCAGATTATTCTGCCTCTCAGGGCTGAGTTGAGGGACAGGAGGTACTGTCTTAGTCCAGATACACATATACGTTAAGATAGTTACTTTACATCTAAACAGTTATGCAGAACAGGCTGCATGGACTGTTCTCCAAAATGGTCTTTCTAGACAACTTGTTTTTTACCACATTGCTCCAGTTCCAGACTCTTAGGCATGCTCCTTGTCAGGAGAGTAGGGTGAGATCCAACTAAGAAGTTTTAAAAACACTGTAGATCAGGATATAGCTGGAAGAAAAAGTTGTGCTGGAAGTGCAGGAGTCTTTTTTTGTGCTGAGATTTCAAAGAGAAACAAAAGATAGGACTTCAGGTCTTAATCTGTTCCTGCCTTGGATTTTCCATGTTACAGTGTGCATGATGAGTTACAACTCAGCAGGAACATGAAACTTACCTGGATATTTTTCATAGGTAGAAAACATTTCATACTGACAATATCTATCAAGAGACAGTATGATTATCTCAGATCTTTAAAAACTGGGGGGGGGGGGAGGGGATGTTTCAGCACTGACGAGCTTTTATATCTGAAAGGCATTAACTAGATCCTCAACAAAATGGATACAGAAGTTTATGTCCTACTTTGTATTTCCCCAGAGTAAGGAAAGTACAAGTCAATATGTCAGATACATGGTAGCTGTTTATATAGAATGAATCATAAGATCAAGATTGATAGGGCTGTTATAGGATTTCTGGCCTATTGCTGTGTTTAAAGTCATGAATGTTGAGAGGGAACTCTAACGTCTCATACCCATAATGAAAAACTGGTATTCTCTCTTAAGATGCCATTCACACAGGCTTATGTAAAAGTAATTAAATCAGGCTGTATGCACTCATGGTCATTGGTTTGTGGATTTTTTTGCTGCAAGTCAGGGTGCAAGCACTCAAATTGCAAAAGGCACGTTCAAATTCATGTAGATATTTTTGGTTTATCTGCGTTCCTTGATGCTCCTGCTGCTTTAGCTGTAACAGGAGAAGTTGTAAGGAAGCTGCATCATGTTGCTGTTTCTTCCACGTGAAGAAATTGTTATCAAATTACTGCAGGTTCGTTTCTGGGAGAACTTGATGTGCTAGTTTTCTTGTTGCAGGGGATCTCTGTTTCTGTCATCTTCCCCTTGAAGATCTGTGAAATTAAACCAGTGGGGTGTATGCAGCTCCTTTTTCTGAACACAGCAATAGCAGCATCTCACAGGAAAGATTTTCTTTTGGGTTTTCTTACCCCACCCTTCTCTCAGTGAAAAAACTTTTGTCATTGTACCCACACGCATACTCTTTGGTTCTGTCTTGACAATTAGACAGGCTTTTGTTTTCAAATGTGTCCTTCCTGACTAATTTTGATGGTGATTTGGCAGTTATGAGGAACATGATATATTGTTTTTTCAATTTGCTGAAGTGATGATTATGAAGAAAAATCAAATTAGAGATAAACTTTCTCATTTTAAATAAAGTTGGGCCTTAAAGTAGAACTACTTGGATATCTTTGGTGCTGAATAATCTTCAGGTGTGAATTATTATACTTAGGTTCTTTTGAAGAGAAACTGGACTAGGGTGTTGGAGCAACAGGGAGTGAACCATTCAGCTATTTTGCAGCTAAGTAACTTCTACAAATATGATTAAGCACGAAGGTGCAGTGAGGGCTGGTTTGATTTTGATACTGAGATGCACTAGGACTGCAATGTGTAATGCAGTTCAGTGAGCAAAAGAAGTTGCTCGTCACTCCTCAATATGGCCTTACCATCTCCGAAAAAGAAAGATGTTCCTGAAACAAACAAGCTGCGAGTTTTTTGTTTGGTTGTTTTTGTTGTAACCTGGTCTGTGTCAGGTAATTTGCCAGTTGGTTTAAGTGCTAATCTGAAGACTGTGTAAGAGTTTTATTCTGTTCCATTAGATCCAACTAAACGTTGTAATACAGGGGCTATTATCCTGCCAGTTGTGAGGAATTTCTGTTTTATGGAGCAATGCTGACACAAAGACAGTACTGTGCAAGCCGTCTTATAACTGAACACTTTCACACTGCAATTTAGGAGGCGTGCAGTTCAGGAAATTGCTGGCTTCTGCTGGAGCACACTTTTACTGCAAGGAAAATTTTATTCGTCACTCAAGTAATTGGCAGTTTTAATACCTTGTTAGTAATTACCTTATAAACAAACTAATGCATAAAGGCAAGGCTCTATGACTTGTTATCTACCTCACATTCTTATTTTGCCGATGAAACTGACACGTGGTGGTGTTTGTTGTTGTTTTTTATTAAAGTAATTTGTTTCCATTTATTATAAATACGCTCAGCTAAGAGTTAAAAAATGCAGTGTACGTCTACCAGACAGCCTAAGGAATGAAACATGATACAAGCTCAGCGTTGGAGGGGCTGCAGGATCACTTACCCATTCCCACATGTGGTCAGAAAGCCCATTAATCTCACTTCTAGTTTAGTTTGTGAGTTAGGACTTTTTTGTCTTTAGCAATAGTTCCCCCACACCCCTTGAATACATGAGGGTTGTCCATGTTACCCTAACGTGTTGCTTACTCTTTGATCCAGAGGAAGTATTTCCAGTAAAGGTGAACACCTTCCAGAATTAATATTCTTGTTGATAGTTTTACTAAAATTGCATTTAATATTCTTGTTGATAGTTTTACTAAAATTGCATTTGTCTGCAATCTCTAGGATCTGGGGAATGCTCCTAAATTTTGGTAATTCATCAGACAAGGTACAGAATGTACCACAGCTAGAACTGACTTGAACTTACCAAAGTAACAAAATCATTTCAGGTTACATTTGTTTAATTGGTCTTGATCTGCTTTCACCTATGTACTGGTAGCCCTGAACAATAATGTTGCTGATGTGCCTGTATGATTCTGTACATTATGCAGCTGAGATGGAAAAAGTGGTAGGTTGCTGGGTATGAACATGAAATAGGGTCACTGGAAGAAGTTCATGTCACTGAAAGTGAAAGAAGGGGTGTTCCATAGAGCAGACTATGATACCCACATCTTCAGATTGTTGCATACTTTTTGTTGTGGAATTGGGTGAGATGCTGAGCTGAAGTTGGACCAGACATGAAGTCCAAAACTCCTGTAATGACCTCTAATATGCAGAATTTTTGTTCTTTGCCAACTCACTAGAAGAATCTGTAGTTTGAAATACTAGGTCCAATTCCACAATTATAGAATGTTTTTCAGAAGGAGTGCACTGTCGTCCATCTTTTATAATCTAGCTATGTGTTTTTTTCTGGAAATTCAGTTGGACTTTCATGCCAAGGGAGTTGTCAAAAAACCCGAAACAGTGTGTTTAACTACTGTGATATTAATTTATGCTTAAAATAGAAAACAGCTCTAACCTTATTTCATTACAATACTGTGGCATACTGTTCCATACAACTACCAGATATTTCTACAGTTCAGAAATAGGTGATTATAGAGTTTTAGGTCTCTTTTTAAATGCCATGAATTGCAGTTATTTGATTATATTGCATTTTTTTCAGTTTCCTGGAATTCTATTTTAAGAAATATTAATGAACATTTCTTTAGATTATTCCAAATTGTGATTTTGGATTAATGTTATGCATAGAGAACATACTTTATTGCTTTTCTGTAACTCAAAATTATTTTCAAGTAGGAGAATTAAGAGCTAACTTTTGCCAGAATTGTGTGGTTAAGATGCGTTTACTCTGAAAAATGACTGTCTTTTGCCTACTGCCCTGAAATTTCAGGACCAGTAACAAGATTGCCAACATTTTGTCTGAACATTTGAAGCCATTTCAGAATCTAGAAACTTTGGACTTGAGCAACAATAACATATCGGAGCTAAAAATTTCATCATTTCCATCATTACAGCTCAAGTATCTGTAAGTAAAAATTACTACTTTTTTTTTCTTTTCCTCTTTCAGGTTACTTTGAAAAATCTTGTTGGATAATTTAGATTGGCAGCTGTTTATTAAGATACTAAATCTTCGTTTAATTAGAATGACATTAAATATTCCTACTTTGACCTGTGTAGTTTAACATAAGATGCTAACTTGAATGTATGAGTCGTTACAATGAGATGTTTTAATTCATTTAGAAAAGCTAAGGCCATTGTCTTGAGATGAAACAAATAGATGTGTCTCTTGAGAGAAATAATTATGTGATAAAATGAATGTAAGTTCCCCATGGATAGGCTAGTTCGTAGTTACATGGAGTTTGATAGACTTCTTGTGAATACACTTTTAATTCTTACCGAGGAATACTGCAATGCCAGATATACTGACTGATAAAAAAGTAACAGAATTGCCACATACTATCTTCTTCCATTATCACACTCTTGCAGAGTAGAGCAAAATGGTGGTGGTGAAATACTATTTGACTATAGAATAAGCTTTCAAGAGCTCTAATTAATATGATAACATTCCATTTATAAATGAGTAAGCACCACAAGAGCTTTGTGTTTCACTACTTGGTGTTAAGAATTTATTAAATAACTGTAAATTTAACCTTCTAGACATTGTTTCAACAGGTATATTAACAGTAACCGAATAACCTCTATGGAGCCTGGTACCTTTGACAATTTGTCTACCACACTTCAAGTATTGAAGCTGAACAGGAACAAAATTTCAGCAATTCCTCAAAAGATGTTTAAACTGTCCCATCTGCAGCACCTGTAAGTGTAACCTACAATTGACTAATTGTTTTCAGGTTTTCCAGAGCACTGGCAATGCTTGAACTTTAGCCTTTAATTTAACCAGAGGCAGAGTGAGACAGACAGAGAAAACATATTACTACAACCCTTACTAACTGCAGCGTTGTACTGAACAAAACTAGTCTTATATGTTGGTGAGATGTGAACAGTCTTTGTGTTTAAAATTGTGTTTGCCTGTTAAAAGTTTAAAAAAAAAAAGGCTGGAAAAGGGCTAGTAGCAATATTTCTGTAAAAAACCATCAGGAAAATAGTAAGTAAAGTAAACTTCTATAGTTCACTGCAGCAGTCATTTACTTACTTTGTGCTTTCATAGTGAAATGAGGGAAATTCATTTTCTTTCAGATGGTGTGACAATAAGCAATATGCTTAAATAAATAGACCTTCAGCTTTACTTACAGCGTGCTGTCCATAAATGTTTTACTGAATAAATAATAAAGTTATACGAAAGAGACTCTGGTTTTGGTGTTTGGTTTTTTTTTTTTTAATTTGGAAAACTTAGTGCAAAAAATGGACAAGAGAATGGGTTGCACTTTGTCTAATCCTGGATAATTATTTTCCATATCAGATAGTCAAGAGTTAAAAATAACAAAGTCTCTTAGGTTAGCCTTGAAAGTGGTAGGTTATAAGAACATTAAAATATTATGGTGCTTGATACTTCTGGAAACAGTGACTCTGTTTCTTTTGTATACAAATGCTGGAAGGGCTTTACTCAGACCTCAGCAGAAGAGTATGAGAACAGTCCTGCAAAGCTCAGGTTTTGTTAATGGTCTTGGCAGACTTTCTGATTTTCAGATTCACCTTAAATTTTGAATGTAGGTTATATTCTTGCCTACAGATGTTCCCTTTGTTCATAGTCAGTATGCTGACCTAGTTATGTTAGGTAGCTATCTGCAAGGAAGGCCAAAACTTTGTGTTATCACCTGAAAGTATTGAGAGGGGACTCGGGAAGAATTAAAACCTGTTCTTAGTCAATATTCTTCACTTTTAATTCATATTTAAACACAGGATTGAGAAGTAGAGTTCTTTCTCAGGTCTATTATCAGATAGTTTTTGTGTCAGATTGCTATAGAGGAAAGCTGAATTATTTTGGGGCTGACACTCTCAAAAATAAGGATGGTATAACTATGGGGAGATGATTATTTAGATCTTTACTTTGTGTGGGGAAGTAAGTTTTAGAAGAAGAGGATTCTTCCTAGTTTGGTAGATCTAAGACGTTCTCAAAGGGACAGATGATCACTGCTTTTGCTACCTTTTGGTAATATTGTCTCATCCTGTCACTGCGTCTTGCCCTCCAGCTAGTTATGCCCTACAGCTCCCTCACAGGATACACATTGCTCCCAGTTTCTGACCTGCAAAGGGTGAGTGTAGTGGCAGAGGGGTGAGTGCCAAGACCACTTGAGAAAGAAGGAAGGTGCTATGTGTAACTGGTTGTGGAGGAGGGAGAGATATGTAATGAGTGCTTCATTGCTGATACAGAAAGAGGTCACTCAGGATACTCAATTTTGTCTAGTTATCACAACTAAAATTTTAGCTTTTTATTGACTGATTGCAATTACAAACCAACCTTAACAGCTCTACTGCTGGATAAACACCAGGAGCTTGCTTTCAGTTTTGAATTTGCAAACAGGATTAACCATGACATTCTAGGTCTACAGGGCTTCTTTAGGTCTGAAAATCAGGGAACTACCAAGTACTTGTCTTCAGTATCAGAAAGGCAGAACAGTATTAACATGGTTGAACATAATGTGCTACAATAAAATCTTTGACTATTATTACTTCTTGTCTTTGTTTTATGTACAAGAAAAGTGTTTAAATAAAGTTGTTTCCAGAGAGGGAAGAAAGGTTGTTGGCATGTAGGTAAAATTACTGCGCTGTAACTGTAAGTTTTTTTGATGCAGGGAGCTGAATCGCAACAAAATCAAAAAAATAGATGGCCTTACTTTCCAAGGACTTCCTGCTTTGAAATCATTAAAACTGCAGAGAAATGGGGTTTCAAGGCTCATGGATGGTGCTTTCTGGGGTTTGACCAACATGGAAGTCTTGTAAGTATGAAACTTTCGCTAGTAGGTTCTGCTGATAACATATTCAGTAGATTGGCACAAAATTAATAGAATTGCTTGGTAAAATTTAAAGGCATTTTTGAATTAAATTTTTCTGGTGTAGTCTGAAAAGCAGCAAGTAGTCAGTAGTGAATGTGTAGAGCAGCAGATTTTAAATGCATTCATACAATTCTAGATTTAAATAGCAATTCCAGCTATCTAGCCAGTGTCGTGAGGTCACATGTGGACCTGTGGCATAGCATGCATGCTGCTGAGATTCTGAACCTTGTCTTTTTCTGTCTGTGGGTGTTTGTAGGCAGCTGGACCATAACAACTTAACAGAGGTAACCAAAGGCTGGCTTTATGGCTTACTGATGCTGCAGCAACTCCATCTCAGCCAAAATGCCATCAGCAGGATCAGTCCTGATGCCTGGGAATTTTGCCAGAAACTCAGTGAGCTGTGAGTACCTTTATTCTCTTCTAGTTTCAAAAGCTGGGTACATGCCAAAACATGAGCTTCTCTACCACTGATCTGTGAATTTTTCATAGCAAAGTTTCCAAGGTGACAACAACTTTACTGTATAAGACAGTTATATCATGTTGAAAGAAGTTGAAGTTAACTGTGATTGCTCCATTTCACTGTAACAGTTGTACTAAAGCTGTAACACAGTCACTTTCAAATGAAAGAAATGAATTCTGCAGTAATTTGTGAATTGTTCGAAACAATGCAAAATGCTGTGTGGTCAGAAATGGTGTAGTGGGTTCTGTGATAATCATAAGGGGAAAAATTGTGCTTCCCCCCTGAAAATTCATGTGGTTTGAACTAAGTAAAATAAGCACTGCAGCATGAACATTAAAATGTCTTTTTCCCCCCCCTTAAATTTGCAGAGATTTGACGTTCAATCAGTTAGCAAGGTTAGATGATTCCAGCTTCATTGGTTTAAGCGTGCTGGTTGGACTGTACATTGGAAACAACAAAGTAAATTACATTGCTGATTGTGCCTTCAAGGGTCTTTCCAGTCTACAGATATTGTAAGTTGACAAACTCAATTTGTAAGGTCAAAAACCTTAAGAAAAATCCTGTGTTTATAGGTTATTTCTTTTCTTATGAAATAGACAAGAATGTTTTGTTAACTTTCCCTGATCAGTGCATTATTTTCTTACAGTAAGATTTCTTTTCAGAATAGTTGGGAAAGGGAGGAGTTCCTTTTTTGTTAAGGCTGTGCACAATGAATGGTTGTAACTGTGATATGAACTTTCAGTAGCATTTTGGGAGTCGTATCTCTGTTTGAAGGCAGCAAGCAGAGCGCTGCTACCCACAGTTATAGGGATCTGGATCATGGTTGTGTCTTAACTGAATCATTTTGCCTTGTGGTAGAAATAAGAAGGCAAAACTCATTGTCGTGATTGGGCAGTTGCTTAAATCATTTGAGAATGTTTTGAAATAGCATTTCGTAAAGAAGGGGAAAGACCAAAGTAAACTAATAGAAATATATTCCACTTCATTAAAACCTTCCATTGCATACCACGGACCCATCTGTCAGCCAGATGAGCAAAACGATTGCCTTTCCCTCTAGGCTTTGTTTTCAGGGGTTTGCTCACATACTCACACTTAGGGCGTCTAGGAAAGAAGCAAATTAGAGGGGTGTACACTATATTTTTTAAGAATATAGGGAGTTGGAGATCGTAAAGAGAAGAAGTTAGAGAATTACGAGATTAATGTTAGGCTTTTTCTTCTAGATTTTTCTTTCTCCTCCAGCACTACCCTGTAGATTGTTTGCTGACACACCATTCTGTACACAAATCTCTAATCTCTTTATGCTTTACAGATAATTAAGCAAGTGTTTTGGGATGTTAAAACAATTCTCTGAGCGTTAATATTATGGACTTAAAAAGATGTGAGAGTGTTTCGAGTCAAAGGGATGACAGTTGATCCTTTCCCTTCCTGCAATGCACCTTCTCTTAAGATAGTCCTGTATCTGAATACCTTTGGAGGGGTATGTGGGTTTGTTTGCTCACAATTCTAAAAATTGTTGAGTTTGTGATCTTTTTTATTATCAGTGGGAGAAGTACTAATATTCTTCAAAGTCTCTCAGTAAAAGTTGAAATGATTAATCAGGAAAAACTTCTCTTAAAAAACCCACAAAAAACAACTAAACAAAAATCCAACCTAACAGAAAGCTATTTTAGATTTTTTTTAAAATAATACATGCTGTTGAAGAAGTATGTACCTTGTTCTTTTTAGTAGCTTTTGTGGTTTGATTTCCCCTCCCCTCTTAAACAGGGATCTGAAAAACAATGAAATATCATGGACTATTGAAGACATGAGTGGTGCTTTTTCTGGCCTGGATAAACTTAGGAAGCTGTGAGTATTGCTACAGTATTTGTATCTCATCATGCCTTAAAAAAATGAGCTTATTGTGTGTCTTTCAGGGGACAAGCCCAACACTTAAGGATATTAAATTTTCCCTAGCAGAGATGATTTTTTTTTCTCTCTTACC
Organism: Callaeas wilsoni; assembly: GCA_013398955.1. NCBI lineage: Eukaryota > Metazoa > Chordata > Aves > Passeriformes > Callaeidae > Callaeas > Callaeas wilsoni. Next base: position 25,936 of record VWPU01009137.1, read on the forward strand.
ACTTTGTTCTCTATAACATGTTCCTTTTCAATAAAAGAAATCTCAAATTTTCTATGACCAACTAATCTGAAATATTTAAATTATTATTAATATTTATGGACATATTTATAAAAAAATCAGGTTTTCGTATACTAATAAATAATAAGTGTATCATATAACAAAGGCATAGTGACAGAGATAGTCTTCAATAAGGTAAAACAGCATCCAGTGGAAGTGGCTTCATTGCATTGAAATTTTCGAATGCAGATTTATGAAATTAAAAGACATTTATAGTTATACATTTAAAATAATCCATGTCACTTAACTATACACCTTAAATGTCTTTGAAAATCATTGCAAAATCTAGATATTTATTCAAGGGGAATAAATGAGTATCTTTTAGATGTGAGACATTTTGCTGCATTGGAGATAGGTGAGTGGTGAATACTAGTCACAGTTCAAAAATAAATGCCAAAAATGCACTTATTCAGCTCAAAAATACTCTCGTTTAATTGCATTTCTTTTGCATCACGTGCTTAAATTTTTCAGGATACTCCAAGGAAACAGGATTAGATCCATTACAAAGAAAGCATTTTCTGGTTTGGATGCACTTGAACACTTGTAAGTAGTTTAAATTCACATTTAACCCAAAATTGGAAAAAAATTAATTTTGATACTAACTGAATCTAAAGTAGGACTAACAAGCTTTACTTATGACTTGGGATGAAATACACTTACCATGGTTGCTACTGTGATCTTCAGAAGATTTTTCAGTTTTGGAGATGTGCTGAGTATGAATTTTGGAATTAATGCAGAAATTCTTACATATTAAGCATGCTATGAAACTCTTTATTCGTGTTTCACTTTTGAGCTTGAGTGTCTTTTGTGTATCACTAAAATAGCAAACTATTGCTTGAGTTTTAAATCCATTCATTTTACTAAATTACTGCTTTCTTCTGATCCTATTTTTCTTTTTTCTTCCTAGAGATCTAAGTAACAATGCAATTATGTCAGTTCAAGGAAATGCATTTTCACAAATGAAGAAACTCAAAGAATTGTAAGTTTCTATCCAAAGATATCATCTTTATTATACAGTATATATATCCTGATAAATGTATAAATAAAAGCCTTGTAAGACGTAGCCTGATGCAGTGATAAACCCCTGCTGTAATCTCTCTGAAGTCACAAAAAGGTTATGTCAGTGTTTCGAGTTTTTTTATTTTTTATGTGATGGGTGTATTTAAGTGAGAGAGTTTTGGATAGGAGGCATTCATTTTCTGCTGCATTTGTTGTCTCTAAAGTCCTTATTTTAAATTGGGTGAACTCCAGCAGGTTTTAGATAAGGGAGACTTTGATGTAATGTACTCTCAGATCAGCAGTGCTATCACTGAGCTGAAGCTTGCTGGACCAGTGAAATGCAGTGCGGTAATTCTTTTGTAAAGACGTGGTTGTCAGTGCTTGTAATTGGGTCCTTCTCTCCAGTAGTAGCAGAGAGACAGATCTTCAGAGAAGTCGTCAAGCGGTCACTGCGAAAAATGTATTTTAGCGAGGATGGGTTTTTGTCCTTTCACCCTTTTTTTCTGTTGATCAGTGCAGAACAACGCTGGCTCAGGGGTTGGGTGCAGAGGATTATACTGAAAGGGGTGGCATCAAACTGGTAACCTGTCACTGGTGGGGTTCAGCAGGGCTCCATCCTTGGCCCTGTACTCTTCATAAATGACTTGGACGCAGGACTGGAAGGGATACTGAGCAAGTGCACAAATGGTGCAAAACTGGGAGGAGCTGTTGACTCCCTCAAAGGCAGGGAGGCCCTGCAGAGAGACCTCAGCAAATGAGAGGGTTGAGCAGTCAGCAACTGTATGAAGTTCAGCAAGAGAAAGTGCTGGATTCTGCACCTGGATGTAGGTACAGACTGGGGAACGAGATGCTGGAAGGCAGAGCCATGGAAAGGGAGCTGGTGTCCCGGTCAATGGCAAGTTGAATTTGAGTCAGCAGTGCCCTGACAGCCACCTGTGTCCTGGGGGGCATCAGGCGCAGCATCGCCAGCTGGGCAAGAGATGGGATTGTCCCATTTTGCTCCACACTAGTGTGGCCTCATCTTGAATATTTTGTGCAGTTTTGGGAGCCACAATATAATAAAGATATTAAACTATTAGTGTGTCCAAAGGAGGGCAGCAAAGATGGTGAAGGGCCTTGAGGGGAAGCTATGTGAGAAGCAGCTGAGGTCACTTTGGACTGTTAAGCCTGGAGATGAGGAGACTGAGAGGAGGCCTCAATTGCAGTCTGCAGCTTCCTTGTGAGGGGATGATGAGGGTCGGACACTGATCTCTGATCTGTGATGACAGGGACAGAGGGAATGACCTGAAGTTGTGTCAAGGGAGGTTTAGGTTGAATACTAGAAAAAGGGTCTTCACCAAGAGGATGATTGGGCACTGGAACAGGCTCCCCAGGGAAGTGGTCCCAGCACCAAGCCTGACATTGCTGAAGGATTTGGACAATGCTGTTGGGTACATAGTGTGATTCTTGAGAATGGTTCTATGCAAGGCCAGGAGTTGGACTTGATAGCCCTTGTGAGTCCCTTCCAACTCAGTATACTCTGTGATTCTGTGGATCTCTGTGAACTATTTTTCCTTTTCTTTGAAGAACAAGTGGGATTTGAAGAGCAGTATTTTATTACCAACTGTGGGTTTTTAGTGTGTTTTTTAAGGGTGATTTGAATTTTCAGCCAAAACTGCGAACTTCTCTTGCGTAACTTCTGATTCTAGATGTTTACCAAGAATATTCCTTTGCTTTCTTATTTTTCCCCCTCTACGAATGTAGTTATTCCCATAGGTTACGTAAGCTAATAACTAGTTCTGCACTTGTTATTTCAACACATTACTATTCTTTTTCTTCTCTCTCACCTTTTTAAATATCTTCGCCAAAATAAGTTCTGACTGAAAGGGAAATGAGAGCATGAATTTGTCTCAGATGTTGACTTCCAGAGTGCCTGCCTTCTGGACTGTTCTCCTGCATGCCCGTTCTGTGTGTTTGGCTGCAGACTATAGTTTTGTATCCAGAGACACTACAAACATGCTTGTTTGCCTGAACTCGTACTTGTAGCTGAAGATGGGAGTTCAGGATAGCATGTCTGGGTTGTGGCATGGTGGAGTCATGACAGTGGTGTCACTAATGAGAGCTAAACAGCATTGCCGTGTTTCTCTTGCAATATGTATGTTTAACCTAAAAGCTTAGTTTTGTTACAAAAGTATGCTCATACAGATCTGCATTACAAACAGAAAAAACCAAACCAACAGGCTTTGATTTTAATTGCTTTTTCTTAGGCACTTCAACACATCAAGTCTCTTGTGTGACTGCCAGTTAAAATGGCTACCACAGTGGATGTCAGAGAACAACTTCCAGAGCTTTGTAAATGCCAGTTGTGCCCATCCTCAGCTGCTAAAAGGGAAAAGTATTTTTGCTGTCAGCCTGGATGGGTTTGTCTGTGGTGAGTGTAGCCTCTATTTCTCATTCCATAAAACAAATTTTGCTGTGTGCTTGGGATTTTTTGGTGGTTCCTTGATATGTTGTGATTTCTATAGCAAAATGGAGAGGCTGTGATACTTGCTAACATTTGATTTTATTCCCAAACTGTGATGTAGATGCTCAAAGCTTGTGGCTTAGTACAAGACAGGGAATGATGGTATTCTGACTTTTATTTCAATTACGGCTTGCTTACATAGAACAAATCATAGCGTGCAATTGAAAGCTCAGTAATTTGTGAGGGTAAATGTATGTGCCTCGAGATTTAAAATATATTGTTTAGATAACTGTCATTTTTAAATGAGACATATTTTGGCAAAATTAAGGTGCACTTTTTGGGTTGGATTATTTGTAAATCTTTTTCATGCTCCATTAATCTTGAAGTTATTCCAGGGTTGATAAAATTTGAAGGTAAAAAAGCCATACCAACCTCAGCTCTGACGTTTTTTATGTGTGCTTCTTGTCTGCTTCAAAAATTATTTGGAGTATGTAAATTACTGCCTTTATATAAACTGTGTTTAAAAAATACCTGATTACCACAGTTATGATACTGGTATTTTTTATTTCAGTTTGCCAGATAGTAAATGCTAGTAAAATATTTTTACTTTAGGACCTGAGAATTTGAGGTGATAGCATCTGCCTTAAAAATGAAATTTTTCTATGTGTGTTTAGTAGCATTCATTAACACCAATGTTATGTTCTATATTTAAAGCAAAGTGAAGCTAAGCATTCAGAGTAAAGATGTGTGTTTGCGTACTCTGATACGTAAAGTGGGAGTTTTGAAAATATCAGGAAATTTAAAATCTAACTGCATTTCATGTATTTTTGTTGAACACATTTTATTTTTCATACTAAAGAAACTCAAACTTTATATTCTTTGGAGACAAAATGGTAAGTGTCTTCTCAATGACTTCCTCTCATAGCAAATATAACTGGTTAATTTTTAGTGTTGCTATTCATACCCTTTTTTCAGTGGGAAAGTAGGTCCAGAATATAAAATAGTGTGCCACAATGTTGTTTTTTCCAATTCCTGTTAGCGGTCAAATATTTAATAAGTTAAATAATGAGCAGATTCTAGCTACTGCTGAGAAGGAAAGGTTGACATGATGCAGGGAATTACGGATTACTCAGTGGCTAGAGGAGTATATATGAAGTAGACATCCTAATTCATGAGAAACGCATTCTGTCTAAAAATTAAACAGAGGATTTAAATATATGTATTTCATTTGTTAAATCAGGGGGAATTGTGATCTTTCTTTTAGCTGCTGAATGCTACTTTTAAGTAATAAATTTCAAACCATTTAAGATGTATTAGCAAAAAGAAATGTACTGAGTCAGTTGTTGCACTTAATACTTAATGCAATTGCCATGCAGAAATAACTAAAATCTCTTATACAATCATTCAGTATTTCACTTCTATCTTTAAAGAGTATTATCACTAGACATTTGGGTGTATACACCTTGTCTTACAAGTTTACAATGCCTGCTTTTGCTTTTATAGAATTTTTAAGTGGAGTGTGTTGACTCCTGTCTGAAATTAAAAGGTGTGTATATATGTGGATCTTTGTGATAGATTCATTCAAATACGCTCTCAAATTATTCTGCTCTGACAAAACATAACGCTAGTCTTACCATAGCGTGTTCTGTATTCTGTACTGTATGCTTATTTGAGTGACCTTTTTATCACCCCTTCCTGTCAGATAATTAAGATTGCAGTATGTTCTCCTGTCCTTTCACAAGGCTAATTTAAGTACTTGGAATGTTTTACTTGGTTATCCCTGTGCAAAGTCAGTGAATGTATTAAGTCAATTTGCAAATGGTATATTTTGTCACGGAGGACTTAAGACATGAAGCATGAAAAGCAAGTGGCCTGGGAGGTTCTTAAATCCCATGCTTAGAGTCCCAGATCCATGTTGCCGTGTCACTGGAGCTCGATTTCACATCTGCAGGAGTTTTGCAGACAGTTCAAGGTTAGGCTATCTGCACATCTCATTTTGTTTTGTTACAGAGTGGAGGTTCTTCAGGGAAGTAACACTGTGACCCCATACGTTGTTCCCAAACATTTGAGATGTAATGAGACAAATAGGCTAAGAAAAACAGCAGGATCTGCAGGGAGGAATTTTTGGGGCACAGGGCTTTCCCTGCAATTCCTGTGAAGTTTGTCCAAAGATGGACACATCTTGAAAGTTGGGAATATGCTAAGGCTTTTGCTTTTGGGAGACCAAGCATTTACTTGCCCACTCCTTTCGTACATGTAGTGTACACACAATTGAATAAATAGTTCAGAAAGCGTCTTAATTGGTAAACTCGCAGCACGGCACTTTGAAATTAACTTTCCTGTGGTAAAGGGACCTCCAGGAATTCTTGAAATTCTTGTGTTCCGCCCTGCTTAAGGGACCTTCCATCCCTTTTGGCCCAGATATAGACGCAGATCACTGGAACACTGACTTTTGTACATGATTTTTTTTTCTGGATTTGGGTAAAATCCTCAACTGTAACTTGCAGTTTCTGATAGCAGAAGAACTATGCTTTCAATAAAGAAAAACTCACAGCAGCCTGAGGTGGTGTAAAGATGAGAGGTAGGCTTCATGATTGATGTTCAGAATAGTTCTTATGGATGTCAGGGGGAAGTTCTTCCATCTTTAGTGCTGCTGTTGAAGAAACTATGCACACAGTCTGGTTTTAAATGTGCTTTCTCTTCAATAAGAGATGGCTTGACACAATAAACTCATAAATACAGCATCTTTAAATGCCCTAAGGCTAACAAAATTTAAAACAAAAGCATTGTGGATCCATTTAATAAATGCTTATCTGACTGTTCTCTCAAACCTATAAAACAGGGCTTACAAACTCCCTGGAAAAGAGTCCTCAGGCATCACATATATTTTTTTCTTTTCCTCTGTGCAGATGATTTTCCTAAACCACAGATCACTGTCCAGCCAGAAACCCAGTCAGCAATTAAGGGCTCCAATTTGAGTTTTGTGTGTTCGGCAGCCAGCAGCAGTGATTCCCCAATGACTTTTGCATGGAAGAAAGACAATGAATTACTGCAAGATGCTGAAATGGAGAATTACGCACACCTCCGGGCCCAGGGTGGAGAAGTGATGGAGTACACCACCATCCTTCGACTGCGCAATGTCGAATTCAGCAATGAAGGAAAATACCAGTGTGTTATTTCAAATCATTTTGGTTCATCCTACTCTGTCAAAGCCAAACTTACAGTAAACAGTAAGTATGTTATATTTTGCTTGTGGACTTAAAATGATTTTAATTAAGATAGGTAGTCATAGATTTTACATTCTGATTGTCTGCATCTTTTAGAAGATCCATAATACGAGATTATTTCTTAAAAATTTATCCACCTCCAAGGTCACCATTCAGTTTTACCTCTGGTCCCAGTGTGCTGGAGCATAGTATAGGAAAAAACAAATAACACACTCAATTCACTGTAAATCTGGCAAAATCAATGTTACAAGATTGAAAAACATTAGCTTTTTCCTCACAGGCAGTAAGTGTGTGCTGTTTCAAGATGCTGTGGAAAGGTCATGTAGGAGGCTGTTAGCAAAAATGAGATTTTGATCTAGGTGGTCTCACATGCTTCACAGTTCCCTCCCTTTCTGCTGGCTACTGATCAATTTAGGTTGTATGTTTCTCGAGTGTTTTTAGGCCCATGAAGGGTGTTCAAGAAAATGCTGTACAAAAAAGGAAAAGTATGTTTCATGTATTGATTTTGGTATCACCGACTTTTCTTTAGTGCTGCCTTCATTTACAAAAATCCCCATGGACTTAACCATTCGAGCAGGGGCAATGGCACGTTTGGAATGTGCTGCAGTTGGGCATCCTATCCCACAGATTGCTTGGCAGAAAGATGGTGGAACGGATTTTCCTGCAGCGCGCAAGAGGCGCATGCATGTCATGCCTGAAGATGATGTATTCTTTATTGTTGATGTCAAGATTGAGGACACAGGTGTTTACAGCTGTACAGCTCAAAACACTGCTGGAAGCATTTCAGCAAATGCAACATTAACAGTACTAGGTAAGATACTGGCAAACCTTAACAGCACAGTCACTATTAGGATGCAAAATAATAGAAGTTAGTTACGTGTCTCAGTGTATACACATCTGGTATGCATGGGGTGGAAGGAAGAAGGGGCTTCTGTTTTCATTTAGAGAGAGTAGATTTGTTTAACTTTGGATTCCTTGACGTTTTGTTAACCATTTTTGTTGTAGTTCTCTGCAATCTTAAGCATGCATGATTTGGCCTTTTTACCTTGTAAGGTAATCAAGCATCTAAATCAGATCAATTGACAAGTAAATTGTAGGCTTTAAGTACAAATTCTAGAGTTTCTTCTTAGAATGAGAGTAAGCTTCATTAGGCCTTACTGATGCATTTAATTTAGCTTTTCCTCTTGAGCTGTGAAGGGACACTTCTTACTCTTGCAAGATTATTTATAATATAAGGCTTGTGCTTTCTTTTCAGAAACACCATCATTTTTGCGGCCTTTGCTGGATCGAACTGTAACAAAAGGTGAAACTGCTGTCTTGCAGTGCATTGCTGGTGGTAGCCCTCCACCCCGACTGAACTGGACTAAGGATGACAGCCCTCTTGTGGTAACAGAAAGACATTTCTTTGCTGCAGGCAATCAGTTACTAATTATTGTGGATACAGATGTAGAAGATGCTGGGAAGTACACTTGTGAAATGTCTAATACGCTTGGAACAGAACGAGGCAACATCCGTCTTAATGTAATTCCTACTCCCACCTGTGACTCTCCTCAAAACATTGTCCCATCACTTGATGACGATGGATGGGCCACAGTTGGCATTGTGATCATAGCTGTGGTTTGCTGTGTGGTGGGCACTTCCTTGGTGTGGGTGGTCATCATCTACCACACCAGAAGGAGAAGTGAAGATTGCAGCATCACAAATACAGGTGTGTAAACTGAAAGTTTGCCTTGGAAAGGAAAAACAATGTGGTTGCTTTGCAGTGACTTTATTGTAGGAATATTTGTGTGCTTTGACTCAGAGGCAGAAAGGTGGATTATTTGTTACTTTCAGTGCTTTGCTGGCAAGTTTAAAAATGTTTCTACAAACTGAAGTATGCTGATGGCTTTTTTGTGTGTTTTGCTTACCCACAGATGAAACAAATTTGCCTGCTGACATTCCAAGTTACCTGTCATCCCAGGGGACACTGGCTGAAAGGCAGGATGGATATGGCTCATCTGAAAATGGCAGTCACCATCAGTTCCTCACGTCTTCTGTGGGAGGGTATTTCTTGCAGCAGAGGGACAGTAATGGTAGGTAGAAAATGCTAAGCAGATTTTACGTGCGGCTTGAGGCGCTGCAGTTTGGCTGTTGTCTTTCTGACTACTAGAAATAACACTAAAGGGTTGAATAGAGGATGTGAAACTTATTGCTTGAGATTTTTTCAACAAGATAATAACTGGAACTTGGTTCTATTCATCCAAATGACGTTATCGTGTTTATTAAATCAGGAAGTTTTTCTCTAGTCTCAAGGGTAAATTTAAGCTGATGATGACATTTGCAAAACAAGTGTCCAAAAGAAATTACCACAGCATGTCTTCTTCTCTTACAGCTTGAAAAGGATGCTTTTAGTGGAATGTAGGCATGTGTGGTAATACCAGTGGAACTTTAGTATAACTATTTAAACTTGCTGGTTAAAAAAATCATTACAGTCACAGTCAATAAAGGATTTAAGGTGACTGCAAGTTAAAAGCTGCAGTACTTGACATTTATACATGTGGCCCCTACGAATCCCCTGCACTAGGGAGGAAAAGGCACCTTGCTGAGAAAGGGCTTGGGGTTGAGATAGAATCAGGAGCTGGGACAGGTGGGAATGGATTGATGGTGAGATAATTTTGCAGTTGTAGGGTAGTGAGAGAAACAGCCTCTTTGTGGATCGAGAACCAGAGACTGTGTCCAAAGCTTTCAGGAACCATTGAACTGAAAATCCGTATAGCTGTTCAAGCAGCCAGTGGCTCCCTCAGCTTCTTCCAGCCAGGACTTTGACACTGACACTCTGCTCCAAACAGTGGTGGTCAGACAGATAATGAATTTCTCTTCCATGCTTTGGAAGAAGGAAGTCCCTGGTTCTGATCCCTGTGATTGATTCTGTTCTGTTTTGTTATTCAGGGATTGTATAGTGAAGCAAATTGTGACATGTTCTCTGTCAAGCTAATTAATTGAATAGTTGCTGGAATTAGAATTCTCGTCCAAAGGTTAGGTTAAACCTAAGCAAATGCTAAACTACACTATGAAATGTAGTTGAACACATGGGGTTCTTAAAACTTAAGTCAAGAAACTCTAAGCTGAAGATTCAGAAAAGACTGTGTGCTGACACATCAATTTTATTTTTAAGGCATTTGCCATCTAGATAACAGCAGTGAAACAGACTTGGAGGGTGTTGCAGATCCATTCCTATGCCACTATCTGGGAACTTCGGGGACTTTGTATTTAAAAGGAAACACTTACATTTCTGATGCATTTGAAGCATACAGTACAAGTAAGTTGGTGGGGGGAAGTTTTAGTCCTAACTCAGTCTTTATTACGATGAATCTATATAAAATCAATTTTTCATTTCCTTTAGGTTGCAGCCCTGACCAAAGAACAGCAGGCTTGGGCCATTATGAGTCTGGATATTTAAAGAAAAAGGAATGCTGTCAATACTCACCTCCACAGGAAGATCCCTTTGACCAGTGTGTTGCCAGTATTGGGACACAGGCTACAAGCAGCAGGTTGATAAACTCTATTTATACTCAAAATGAAGGAACTGGACTGAAAAGCAAAAGTCTCAACTCAGACACATTTGATTTAAACAGAAGTTTGGAACCCTCATCTGTTATGAGTAACAGCACTTTCATGGGTATGTTCTAGCGTTTTTTATTCAAGCTGCTGTTGTCTTGCTGTCTTGTTTCCTACCTACAACACTAAGGAAAAGTGATTTCTCAGCTTTTTCTTCCCTAATGTTTGAAGCTGAGGAACAGGAAAGTGACTGTAGTAAAACCGTGTAATGAGAATATTTAGATTACCAGATCTTAATAGCTCACACTTACGTAAAAATCTCATCGGTGATGCTAATACAGCTGGAAGATTTCTGTAAACGTTAGCATATGTAACTTAAATATACCTTAACAAACATCAGGCATACCAGAAGCTTTTCCTGACAGGCAAAAGATGTGTAAGGAGGGCTCAGGGCAGGTGAGGAGATTTCAACTTGTATGCATATATATTGTATAACACAGTCAGCCAGAACTATTTACCCTTCAAAATAAGGCACTATGTAAAAATGCCCTCTCTATCCCTCCCTTTGTCGTTTTCTCATGATGTGCATGACAAAAGAATTCCCAAAGCTTAGTTTAGAGTTTACAGTTTTAATCCAGATTGCAGGGAGAGGTGGGGGAAGGAGAAAAGCATTGCTTTTTCCTTGAAGCTCATCACATTTTGGATGTTGGTTTGATTGCTTGGTTTAAAATGCATATAAAACCACATACTGCTTTCATCCGTGTGATATCTTAGCACCAAGCACAGCCCTGGTACAAGGGATTGTTTCCCGGCTGGTGTGTCAGCACTGGCTGCTCGAGGTCTGGGTCTGCTGGCTCTGAAGGGGACCTGGGGGAATGTGCATCACTGGGCTCTTTGTTCTCGGGGGGTGGGGAGGGAGGCACAAGCTCTGAAGTTTTCCCCCTTCAGAAGCCAGATGTTTGAATTGTAAAATGTTGCAGATGCCAGGACATCTGGCAGAGACCCTGGGACTGCACATGGCCAGCCTCCTGGCTGCCTGCCACTATTACTGTGGTGAGACTGTGCAGATAGGGCTTTAGCATGTCTCCTGCAGAAAGTAGTTCAACTGTATGTTCCTATATCCAGGAGTTAATGTCACCTCAAGGGCACATAGTCCTCTTTCTGCCCCAAAAATCTATGCAGAGTTACTTCTTTGATCAGTTCTCTGGGCGTACTATCCCACTTAAGTTGCAGTGTCATTGCCTTGGAAGCTTTGTAATCATTAGCACTCTTCCCTCAAAGAGCCTGTAACTAGATCTTGGAGGTGGTGGCTGGGGAAGAAGTCGTGAGAGATTTCTTGTCTTTAGTTGTGAATTCGCTTCTTCTACATGATGGTCAAATTCAAGCCTCCTTTTGCCTGTGCAGTCACAGTGAAGAAGACAACTGGCATTAGCATCACAGTTGATGCACGAGCCAGAAAGTTCGTAGCTTGGATTTTTGTTTTTAAGACAGAATTCGTTTGTAGCTTTGGTGCTGGGAGGAACAGCCTTTCATATTGTATTAGGTCAAAACTGCTCTACAGATGATTGATGGAAATTGGGATTTTGTCCAATTCCTTTTTTAGTAACTTCTCAGATCACAGTTTTACTTGAAACCCTTGCTTCTAGCAATTAGGCAAAAGCAGAAGTGTTGCATTTTGGGTTTGAAATTTATTAAAGATTGTAGTGTTAAATAATTAATAAAAACTTGAGTTCTTCAAAATCAGCCAGTGGCACACTGTCCTCTGAAAATAAGTCCTTACAGACACTGTGACTTGTGATGGCTGTATCTTTGTTCAGTGAAAAAAGAGAAGGCCCTTCTTGTAGAGGTGTTGATACTAACAGCTTCCCAGTGGTGGGGAGTGACACTCTGTTGTTTTCTGACTAGTAAATCCAGATAATTATTAATAAGAATTGAACCGAAATGTGGAATTCTCTTTGGGTTGCTGCTGTTCTCTTTGCCCACAGCTGGCTGGATGATCAGTGGTAAATGGAGCATATGACTATCTGCACCTTTATTATTAATGAGAGATGCTAGCCAGAAAAAGATTGCTTTAGCATTCTGATTGCACTGTGGGACAGTGTTGTATAACCTGATAGAGGTTTTGGGGTTTTTTTTTTAAATTCCTATTTTATTTTTTCTGCATGGCATATTTCATGTGCCGTTCATGCATTGAAGAACAAAACAGGAGACTGCTGTGACTTTTGCATTAGAAAGTGTTTTGTGATGTGTTTGCAGTTGGGTCTGTGTTCCCACCTTCCCCCTCACCACCATCCCCAAAGAAAAATGGGTGTGGAAATAGTCATGAAAACAAAAGAAAGTTGTGGGTGGCTATACAAGTACTTGGAAATGTTTCTAATGTCTCTAGTGGCAGAATTTTGTCTTATGCTTGTGATCACATGGATGTTTTCTTTTAAATGGTAAAACAACATTTAAGTAAAATCTCACTTTGGTGAACTTTTGTCAGTCATTGCTCTGCATTTCAATGTCACTTATGGACACTAGGATGAGACACAAAGCTTTTAGCATCAGTATTTCTGTGCTCACTCTTTTACTGTCTTGCAGGAACATTTGGAAAGCCTTTATGGAGGCCTCAGCTGGACTCTCTTTCAAGCTGTAGACAGCCAGCAAATTGCCAACCAAAAACCTCCCATAATAATCATCATGTCTCACTGGACTTTGATGCAGAGGCAGATGAAGAGGGAAAGGAAAGGACAGTTTCTAGAGGAGAAAACAGCTTTTATACTTACAAACAGTCCTTTGAAAACTTCAGGACTTCTACTTTCCAATCCTGTGATTCGGATACGTAGCTCCTTTTGGACTTACTGATTTCTGGAACCAAGGAAATAATTTGACATACTACTACCTCAGTATGGAACTTTATTTAAAAAGGGAATAAGGAGAAGAAGGGAAGAAAGAAACCACATGATGCTCTCAAATCAGAAGAAAAAGAAATCTTTTTTTTCCAATAAAGCATAATTTCCAAGATGCTCTACATTGGTTATACAGGGAAAAAATCCTTATAAAAATACTATATTTGTAATTATTTTATAGCTTTTTTAAAAATGTAAATAATATGTTCTGTAAATTAATGGTGTAAATAATACAGCATATGTGTTTCTATGTCAGACTTCATTTTCTTGAAATGAGTAGTAAGCATTCTAATTTTGTACTGTTACTTGTACCTTTTTATAAATGGAAACTCCATGCTCTTTGCAGGTATCATGCATCTTATTTGCACATTACTTTAATAAAATATGCTGCCATGTGGTCTCTGACCCACATTAGTGTATGAAGAATGAAAAGTGAATTGCGTTTGTAGACAGTGTTGCAAATGTGCTTTCTGATGCATGTGTGCACCTTTATTTGACTTAAACTTGTACCTTTAGATTCACTGTGTAAAATATGTTCATCTTCAAAGACTGGGTGTGGTCCTGCCACGGCTACTGGTAACGTGGGTTGAAGCTATTTGAACCAAAGCAAGGCTCTAAATCTTCCAGTTTGTGAATTCCGCGTCAGATGTGCGTGCACATGCTCTAAGTTTCCATGCCCATGAGGCTGTAGTATGAGCAGTTTGCCTGTGCCTTTGTTAGAGTGCCTGCATCTGGTGGAGGGATATACACAGTAGATGCACAAATTCATATCAAGCTATTTAGTAAAAGAAGGGAAAAGGTACTGGATATCTGCCTGGTAAGCTCACTCTTCTCAGAGTGGATTAGTGTCAAGTGTTTGCCAAATACGCAGTGCATGCCTGAGTCTTTGCTTTCCCATACCCTTCCTCCCTCTTTGTTGCTTCTGCAACCACTCCCTGCTCAACATGAGGACATAATCCAAGAACAAGATAATGTTTTCTTTGGTTTAATTCAGGCTTCTATTCCTTACTTGGATGCCCTTGTCTGATTATAGATGAGATCTGTGCTTTATTTAATTGCTCAGTCAGGTTGCGCAATTGTAGACTTGTTGGATTATATTTGTAGTAATGAACCCAATATCTTTAACTATACAAAGTCAGAGAAGGAGGATTGCTTACTATAAAACAGCAGTTAAAACTGAGTGAAAACAGTCTTTCTTTTGTTTTTTTATGTACAGATGCCTATTTTTTAAAAAGCTGTGCATCCTGTTGTCATCACTGCACTAAAACAGTGAGACTTCAAAATGGTTAATTCTGCAGGACACTGGCTTTTTAAATCTGCCTGCTTTGAAGGTGCAAACGTACATGGTTGCCAAATAGCTTCTTTTAAACTAAATTAAAAGCAGCTGTTAGCATAGGCCATCACAGGCGTCAGGGCTAAAGCGAGAGCAAAGATTTTGTTGCCTGGTGTAGCTGAACTAAGGGCTTTTAGTTGTCTGTAGCCAGAAACCTGGTACCCAGATTGCAATGCAATTTCCCTTTAATTTAGGCACCAGTATTAGAGACAGGAAGTTAATCCATCCTTAGTCACTGGTGGTCTAAGGGTACAGAATGGATTTTGCGTGCTTTAGCTGATCATATTGCCAGATTTTTTGACTTATTGTTAATTTGTCTTCATTGCTGCCAGATGTGCTGATGTGGTGACAGACATTCGTACGGGTATTTGATTATAATTAAGTGCATTTGAAAGAGATTAATTTTTCCTCAGTTAAGCACAAACCTGTAGGGGTCAGTAAGGCAAGAAATCTAAAATTTGATTCACTCAATATCTCTCCTTTTTATCCCCCAAGCTCCCTCCCCACTGACCCCTTTTTTAGGGAGAGGAGAGCTGAGGGCTGTGGTAGCTCCTGTTTATAACCAGACATTGCTTTTTTGACATATTAAAAAATACTGACGTTAAAAACAGTAACTCCAGTTTTAGTGTTTATCCTTAAGAACTGTATGTTAAAGGTCCATCTTGAAAAACAAGCTTTAAATTTATTTTCTGTAGTGGGTGAAGGTTGAGAACAGTGGCAATGTCATTCCTTTTTCATCTCCTTTGCAAAGATACTAATCTTCCCAAAGGCTTGGATGTCTGTACCTAAATAAATGTTCAGGGTCAATGACTTGAGTTTTAAGTGCTTTTCATCAAGTTTCATTTAGCAATCTAGACAGAGGAATGACATAAAATTTTATTTGATGCCTTAAATGCCCAGAAATGGAAATGAAAGCTCCCAAGTCTTCTTTTCTGCTAGCTTGAGTTTTTGTGTTTAATAAGTGGATTGTGCTTAAATACAGTGGCAATCTGTAAATTGCAAGATAGTTTCAGTATCTTAGCAGTTCTTTTTAAACCAGTGATGTAACCAAACACCTGTTTTAAAGGCTTGGAAGTCTGCTTGCCTTTATTCTTCTTTTTTTTTTTCTTCTCCCTTCTAAGATGCAAATGCTAGCAAGCTGGTAGTTGGGAATTTACCCAGCTGAAAGCTAAATTTTAAGTTGATGTGATGGGGAAATAAATTGCAGCCAACCCTGAGTAAAGCTTATGTTTCATCTCAGGAGTTAAAATGAGAAACAAGTGTTGTGTTGCTGAATGACAAAACAGACATTTTGCAGTTTTATGACCAGCAGCAGCTGGAATGTTGCCATGGGCTCACTTAAAACTTGTAGGATGTTCTTTAAGGGCAGTATCCACTTCATGTTTTACACAACAAAATGTTTTACCTGTTGAACTCTTACAAGCAGTTGCTGAGGTATAGTTTCTGCAAGCCCTAAATAGTTTTAGATAAATGGAGTTATTCATTTACCAGAATCTCTCTGGATCAAGCATTTCCTAAATGAGTAACCCAAATGATGTGTATGAGGTGACACTAGGGATACCTGCATACTGAAGGCTGTTAAAATTTCAAGGACAACCTTATGAAGTACTACTGTATTTCAGGAGCAAATGCTTTAATTTAGGATTCTTAACTCTGAGGAGATCTTGACAAATGGTAAAAAGTTAGGTCCAAAGTTTTCTCCAGCCAAGGGCTCATTAGTGTCACCAAACATTTCTTATTTCAGTCTCGGGGATCTCTTGAACACTTAAGCCTTATTTCTTGAGCCACTTCAAAGAAGCTTAAAACTAAGACTTAGATTTGCACTGCAAATATTTGTGTTCTGCCAGCCTTACAAACCAGGACTACAATTGGGGATTGTGTTCTTTCTTGAATATAAACATAAGCAGAAATTGTTTGCTGCTTGCAAGATTTCTTGTTGCAGATATGACACATCTCAGAGAATTATACTTTCTCAGTGAGGTTTTCTGTCCTTTTGGCTCACTTTGTGTATTGCTTTGTCATAGAGAATGTGTCTTGACTAGTTGGGTGTTAGTTTACAAGTATTGTGAAATTATTTCATTAAGAAGGAGAGAGGGGAGCCTCAGCCTGTTTAGTGAAGGGAAAAAAATGTATAACAAGATGCAGTTTTATGTACATACCATTTTAGTCTGATTAAAAACTTACCAGATACCTTCCTTTTTTACATTTCAGGGATCTGTTACAGGTGGAAATAAAAGCAACAATGTCTTGGCTCACTAATGTGTGGCAAAAGGTTCTTCTCCTGGTTGTTGTGCTTAAGTATTAAGGGGTCAGTTGTTCCCCTGAAATAAATACGTGCACACCTGACCTCTTACCGAAAGGCACAGGTGGCCTCTCCTGTTTCCCATGCTGCTCTTTTTCTCGTAGCTCAATACTGCTCCCACGTCCTCAGGGAACCCTCTGGTAACCTGTGCTCCTCTGTTTCCAGTTCCTCTGCCTGCCCTGTCACTAGGTGACAGGCTGGGACAAATGGACTCAGTTTACAGAGCACAGTACAATTGCAGGCAGCAAGTCAGCAGTGGTCGTCTGCTGGAAGAGAGGAGGGGAGGTGCTGGAGAGAGACAGGCTAGCCACAGCTTTAGGAAGAACTTGGTATGAGTGTGCAGAAAATGCATAAGGAGACAGGGATAAAATATTTATAGTACAATATTATAAGCATAGTAAAGAGCATTTTTGTACTTCAAAAGCCTTACAATGCTTTTTGTGTATTTAATCCCACTCAGCCTCTGCTTTCAAGCACGAAAAGCAGTAATGCACCAAAGAGCACATCATGTGGAGAGTTACCTCTTACTGCCTCTAAAATCTCCTTTTCCAGTAGACAAGAAACAAGATCTGTTTGTTATTCTGTGTTTGTGTTCAAGACTAAATATTGTTGGTGCAGTGCATAGTTTCCCAGAGTCATGTGGTCTGTGAGGTTCACTGTGTCAGAATGCATGTGATCACTGTGACTCAAGGATGCCATGGGACAGCAGGACCTGAGGGAGAAGTTGGTAGCAATTCTAAGCTCGCTGCTTGTAAAACAAATTCAGGCTTTGTGACTTAAGAATTTTTTTCCCACACAGCAGAGAACAGAACCATAAATTACTATCGATTAGGGACTACTGAATAGTACTTCTGCATGATCTCTTGGTCCCAGCCATCAACAAGGGCATTGGTGTTACTCCCACTCAGTTTGGCTGTTGACCGTGGGCTGTTGACCAGCAATTTCAGTGCAGGAGTTTTCATTCTGCGCACCTGTGTGTACTCCGTTCTGAAATTAATGGTGGCTAGTTTTAGGGGATGTGAGTTTCAAATACGGCATTGGAAATGAACATCTGACTTGGCAGAGGTAGTAAGATCGCCTGGATATAAAACAGGCTTTGGGATTTCGTAGGCCTCTACTTTGAAAGGCTGGTATGCAACATTGTCCAAAGACACTCTCATTTGCCACAGCAATGTGTGACCTACTTCTTTCAGCACTTCCTTTGTAGATGTGCATGGAAAAGCTATGATTTAGGATTTGGGTCTGCTGCTGGGTTATCAAAATTCGGGTATTGATTATAAAGACGTGTGAAATAACATCATCTTGGACAATGAGGCTTCAGCTTCTTTTATGGCAAAATGATGCAAAGACACATCAGTTCCTATTCAATTAAAGAAATTACCTTTGATACTATTCCTGGTGTTCTGCCTACTTATTTTAGAAATTGCTGAAAAAATACTGTCATGGAGAATAGACACTGATGTCCCTTGGTTGCTTGCAAAATGCTTGCATGTGGTTTTGCTGTCACATGAAGAATTCAGGGCTCCATTCAGCCTCTGTTCATCAACAAATAGTGGACTGCTTTCATCTTGATTTTCATAAATGTGCCAGCACTTGACAACCATATCTAGTTCTGTCCTGTGCTGGCATGCTACATGTTAGGGAAGTAGTCAGAGCTACTGTAAGGCAGAGCTACAGAGATACCATGAAGGGAATTCAGGGGAGGAGGGCTGTAGCTCCCCTCCATAGAGTGGTTTTGAATAGTCCCCTTGTTCCAAGGGAATAACTTGTGTAGGTTTTAGCATTTACTCTCTCTGTAATTCTGTAAGTTTATCTAGGAGTTAGAGCTGCCACTTTATTAGCCCTTGAATGGGGAAGGTGTGCATTTTCTGCAGAACAAAGTACGTTGGAGTTTTTGGAACTGCTTTTCGAGCTCATTATGTTTCTGGAATCTTTAAGCAGAAAGACTTGGCCCTTCCTTTGGCATATGGAGATCCCTCATGATGTGCCTTACTGCATGCAAAAAAACTTTGCAGCCTATTGACTAACCGGAGACCTCATACAAAAAGATATTTGATCCACTGGTACCATATAATAACTGTTAACACATGTCCAAATAAGTCTTTTGTTCTATGTTTTTTTAATAGCTGTTGCTGACTAGCACTAGCCCAGCAATGAAGAAGCTGCTGTTTAAGACACACATGATTAAGCCAACTCATAACTGAAACTAGCCACTCTCCTAGCTTAAAATAAACTATTTGTACTGCTACATGCTGCGGGTCTGTACATGAGCAGCATTAAGAAAGCATCAGTGCTACAGCAGCCAGCTGCCCGTAGCCTGGCCTCTGCCACAAAGTCATCGGATTCTTTATTAGCGTAAAGTTCTTTCTCTATTAACCTTCCCTCAGGAAAGGGGAAACACAGCCTCCATTGTAATTAGCTTACACAGCCTTCCATGTAGGCTAAAGAATGGAAAGTGTCAGGGGTGCTCGCAGCAGCCTTGCAGGTATTTGCTCTTAGCAGGGAAAAGTTAATCTGCTCTCATATTTTGGCAAGGGCACAAAAACCCACGTGTAAAAATGTTCTTAGAATGAATTAAATTTCACATAAATGTGACCACACAGTAGGTAAGTAGTAAAATGGTGGCGATGATGGAAAATATGACTAATCAGAAAGCTGCATTAACTTAATGAATAAAATTATCCTTTAACATAAACTGAGGTTCTTAAGTGCCTTATTTTAAAAATGTGCTTGTTTATTGTTCTGTAGCTTATAAAAACTGTTTAATTTCACCTACCAGCACAATCTAGCAGTTTTGTCTGAAACAGCATTTACATTCAAAGTACGGGGGATTTTGGGGGGAAAAAAAAGAGAGAAAATGAAATCAAAAAGCAGCTCTGTGACACTGAGTCACTGAACTTGTTTTACTAAGTGGCTTAAATCAGAACATGAAAAAAGTCTGAAAAAGTAGAAATGTTTTGATTTTTCACTTTGAAATTACTTCTCTCAAAGTTATTTTCATTTTTGTTTTTGAATTCTCCCTTTTCTATTCAGAACTGGAATATAAAGTGCAGAGTCCCTCGGGTTTTCAGGGCAACACAGACCAGGCACATAGCTGGAGTGTGTAGAGCTGTTGCGTGTTCTTTCCCTGCTGCACATCCCTCTTCCCAAACCCATTTGATCTGAGTTTGGCAGGTCCTTGTGAATTGATTCTCCTTCCTACCAGAGCATGTTTCTATCCTTTATTTCTTCTTGAAAATACTGACTCAACAAGTTTCTATAATCATAAAGAGTCAGGCTTGATATTTTTCTGTGTGATTAGAAATGTTCTGCTCCCTGTGCGCTGGGAGAGCTGTAGGAGGCTGGTCTCTGCACCTGCTGTGTAACCCAAGGGGGGTTCTGAGCGAGCCCCGAGTGGCCCCTCAGCACTGCTGTGTATGCTGTTGGCACGGGAGCCACAGTGGCAGCCTCGCTCTCCACGACTCCCACCCTGGGGATGCCTTGATCCAGCAGATCTCAAACAGCACCTCAGATTCAGGAGCTGTGTGAACAATGCCCAGATCATTTCTTCTGTTAAACTGGAGTGCAAATAAAAGGCCGCATCAGGTAGGTATCTCTCAGACAAGGCATCTGAGGAAACATCTTTGAGTCTGTAACGTCTGATCAGTGATCAGGGGCAGAGGCCAAGGAGAGGGATCTGAGAAAGGCATTCCTACCTCTTTCCTCCACCCAAAGCTTTCCAGCTATTCAGTAATGTTGGACCTCTTTTCTTCTCACAAAACATTCTGAAATGGAAAAGTAAGAATTTGCTCTTGTAGTTCATAGCAATTATAAAGTAACTATTTTATAAGTTTGGTGGGATTTTTCTTTATTTTAATGAGATCTTTCACAAAAGAGTTTTAGGCTTATGTGGGCTTCCTGCTCAAGCTTCGTATATTTGTCAGGAAAGGAAAAAAAAAGGATCTGCTTTTTTAGGGCCAGGTGTTTTATATGGCTAAGTTAAAACATGCCTGAAAAGTCTGTGGTTATTTTCCTGTCTGAAAAGTACTGCATTTATTTGTTATTTTTCCCCCTTCTTTTTGTAACATTTAGCACATAACCTTTCAAACACACTATTTATTTCTCTCTTTTCTGTTTGTGAATCTCCTACGACCATTAGTTTCTTTCAAATGCTGAAATCAAAAGTAGACATTAGTTTCCTCCTCTCCTCAAATATTCTTACAGATGTTGCTGTAAATCAATTACAGGGCTGACATAGCAGTTGGCCGCCTGACAAAGGTGCCATAATAACGCAGCTCAGTAAAATGTGGAATTTCTGAGGTACTGCTTGTAATTTTTTCAGTGCAGTTGTAAATTCCCATCCATGTCAGCACAGGTGGAAAGAAAGTCACAAATAATGTATGCACGTGTGTGTGTGCGCCTGTGTGCACGTGTGCACGTGGAGGGTGGGGTGTAGAGGTTGCCTGTACTTATTCTTTCTAAAGAGTCCTCTAGGTTGTTCAACGCTTCCATGATTTAAGTCAGCTAATTGAAGCAAATTAGAAAAAGAAATAGTCTTGTTAAACTCAAAATGATCTTCTAGCAAAGTTTTAGAGAGAGAATGTGTGCCTGCAAATTGAAGCGAGGAGGCTGTGGCAGCTGAAGGTAGGAGCTGGGCCTGGTAAACCATGACAAGCTTCACAGCAGCCCCTCAGGAAATGATAAAAGAGCCATTTCAGGTACCCGCCATGAGTTTCTTCTTCTGACAGGGCCGAGCCGACCTGCTCTTCGTCTTCAAGAGAATTCAGTGGTGAGCTGGAACGCTGTGCTGGTTGTTCACAGCGCTGGGCAGGGATGGGAATGTGCATTGTCCCAAGAGCTTTTGCTGTCCTGTTTCCTTGTGTGATCAGTTCCAAGAGGCAAGATGTTTGGATATGTTTAGGAATACAGCTAATCCTACTGAATGGTCCATGCTGACAAGGCAGCCCCCATCCAGCCTTCCTGGGTGTGCCAATCATTCTGCCTTCCTGGTGAGAACTTGCTTTTCATCTGGACACATGCTGAGCCTGGCAAGGAGTTAGACCATCCTTTCCCCAAAAAATAAGTATTTTTTGGCTGTTCCCTTTGAATACATGAGTATAAGACTACTCAGGAGTTGTTACACAATAGCTAAAGGCAAAACATTTGGAGGAATCTTAGAACTTGATGAGCTGCTTCTGCTGAACTACCTGGGAGGAAAGCCAGGCAGAAATTCTGGGAACACTGATTTTAGAAATATCACCTCTTCTTACAAGGAATGGTAAGAAGTATAATTGCTTAACAACTAAATAATAAGCTCACCCTAGAAACCTCTTTCTTAGCTATTATTTCTATCATCACTGCAGAAGCGTGATTTAGGACAGAATTCTAACTTAACACTACATAATAATATTTTTAGAGCATGGATACAGTGACGAACATAGAGCTTCATGCAAAACGAGTGTTAAAAGAATATTTATTCTCACAGTTACAGACTTTAAAATCAGATGTTTTTTAAGGTAAAAATGAGTACTTGGCCTTGTCAAAGTCTTCATGCACTGTCTGTCTTTAGCTGCTTGGAAACAAGCAATTTTCTAAATCTAGTAATGTAATATGTATACTGTATTTTTGCTTCTTATATTTCAAATACAGTCCACCCACTAAATGCAACACAATTTTCAACAGACAAGGATTATTAGAATTTAAAATTTGTGGAATAAATTAGATCGCTTACTTGGAAGACTAACCAGTGAGTGTTCTATTTTTTTTCTGGTTTATGGTTGTTAGTGTTTATACCAGCATTTCCCAAAAAGAGCATGTTTAAACTCAGATGCTCTCATCCATCAAAGTATTTGATTTTAAGGAAAATTTATAATTCTATTCTCAAGAGACTTCAAAATCAGCCTACCTTTAAAAATTATCATTACTCTGCATGTTGCAAATTAGCATACTTCTAGGTCCTGTATAATTTAAAACCAGTTGATCCAAAAGGTGACTCAAAATAGTGTAATTTCCCTTAAGTGATGAAGTGGTGGCTCTTTGTTACTACTTCCTGGTCCTTCTTTTATGTCAGTGATGAGAAGCCACACAAGACTGGTTCTCACTTGGTGACGCTCATGCCTTGGACGTCAAGATTTCACAGAGAAGGCAAGGGCAAGGACATGGTGTTGTGAGGTAGCTTGTATGGTTTTATCAGGAGCTTAGGGTGGAAAGACTCAACAGATATGGAGGGGAGCAAATGCAGGAAAAGAGAGTGGCTAGGGAGAAGTGTGAGGTGGAGGGGTATAAGGAGTGGACCATAGAGATATGCATGGACTGGGGGGAATAGGGATGATCAACTACCTAAAAATTCTGAAAAAGTCCAAACAAATCAGCAGAAAGGGTCTGACTGGCTCATCCCTGCAGCTGTGTCTGTGGGCTGGAGGTTGGGTTAGGAGGAAGGAGAAGAGAAAGATGAACATTGGCCAAAAAGAGGATCTGGTCTTCAGAGTATGAGCTATTCTGAACCAATTTAAATGTCTATTCTGCCAAAGCTCATTACAAAAATACTTTCACTGTCTTTTATTAGCACCACTCAAACTGCACACCTGAAAGACAATTCACATCTTCAGGTGCACTGTGAAAAGCCCTTTCTGCACAGTCTTCAAGGGAAGTTTTCTCTCATACAAGCAGATACAGGTGGTAGGTAGGGCTTGGGTTCTTCCTGATTCCTTTTAGCTGATGGAAGGCTGGGCCTGTAGCCTCTGGTAACTGTCTTGGCTTCTTCTGGGCTCAGTGGATATGTGATAAGCATCTCAGGAGATGCTTCTCCCCGTGTCTTGGCAACCCATCTGAGAAGGAGCTGCACTGCTGTTCAAGGCTGCCCACAACTCTGCTGACAAGCTCAGAAAACAGATCAAATTAAAAGCTGAACTTCTGGTCAGGCAGGGATAGGTCAGTAAATCTTGTGCTACAACAATCTTTATTACTCACTAGAAATGAGAAAAAAGAGTACAGTTCAGCTGACTTCAGAAAGCCCAAACAGGTTTACAGAAGCTGCAAACAAAAAAACCCCAGATATTTAATTGTAATTTGTTGCTTCTGAGGATGCAGCTGAGATCATTAACAAGATGCCCTTTTCTGCTGACTTTAAATGCTTATAATAGGAATGGAGTTGGGTCTATTTTGAAAATACTATGACAGGCAAATTATTACAGAAAATGTTCGTTTGTAAAAGCCGTCTATGTTTCTTCCTCCAATCCACTTAGAAAGGTCTGCTAAAACCTGCTTTCTCAAAAATTTAGGAATCTCTTTCTGATTTTCAGCCCAAATTTACCCAGGACAGATACTTACTCTTTGGAATAACAGCTTTCTGTTGCTGAAAATGGATGGAACATTATCCAATACGTTGATTCCAATGTTTTCATAAAGACCAAGAATATTCCTTCTCTGCCTTCCTGGTCTAGAGAAGCTAAATTTCTGTACTTTCCTTTGAATATCATTTCTCTTTTCCTTAACATTTTGGGCATCTCTTTCCTCTAAATTTATAATTCCAACAAAAGATCACTGTAAATCAAAATGGCAATAATCTGAAAAATTAGCTTTATTCAAAACTTTGAGTTAAATGTTGACTAATGTAGCTCCAGGAAGGAAGAAATCAATTTCTGTTGAGCAGAATCACAAGAAGGTTCTATCTTGTTCTAAAACAGCATAACTTACGCTGGGTGCACCTCGGCCTTGTTTGAAGTCAATGGTAGTATTCCTATTTCAATTAGGATTTTATTAGTGTTCTAGCAGTTAAGAATAGGATGACTGAAGGGGCTGGTTACAGTGAAAGGGAACACTGGAGTTTTATTATTAAAATTATCTAATCTCTCATTAATGCAGCAAACAATTAATTGGTTCTTACAGCTAATGGAAATAAATTGATTTTATCAAAATTCAAAATGTGTCAGTTCTCAGAAACCTGAGTTTTAATGAAAGGCAAGAACATATTCTGACACTTCAGGTTGTCTAATCTCCATTCTGATCTCACTGAATGCTAGTTGTTTAAAGCACTTGAATTATTTTAACTACACTGTACCAATTTATCATTCTGGGTTTAAACCTGAAATTAAATATACAGAAGGCAGCGAAAGAAAAAAGCAAAGCCCCACCTTTCCTGAGCAAGTAACTGACTAAGCAAATGAAGTCATGTTCAGACTGCTCACATGTTCAATGTTGTTGCGGTTCCCTTCAAAACTTAGTGGTCTTGGTTTTTTTGCTTATCTCCTTTTTGCTTTCAACTGAGATGCACCATGAAAGAAATATGGCCTTTGCTCTGAGTTTATAATTGCTTGAATCATAAGCTTCCTGTGGGAATGGCTACCATGCTGCTGTGCTTAGGCATTTATGAAATGTCTTTGTTTCTGTCTGTGTCCTGACATGGGGCAAAGGCCAAGCAGGAAAAGCGGGTTGTTCTTTGAAAGGGTCGTTCCTTTGGGAAGCAGAGACAGCCTCACAGCTGCCCGCAGAGCGTTCCCCAGTTCCAACATATTTCACCCCTCAAGACCAGCTTTGGGTACCAAATGCTTCTTTTATTCCTGTGATTCTTCACACTCCTCATGATTTCACAAATCGGGCAGGCAACTTTGCTCTGCAGCTGCAGGATGGATCTGCGTTAGCTCAAAATGTGCTTACTTCTAACTTTGCCTTTGGTTTGACTTTTGCTTTTGTGTACTTGCTGAAAGGTTTTGCCCTTTCGTGCAGCCAACATTATCTAAAGGGAATTAGTTTTCTCACAACAGATTGCTTAGTCCCTCATTAATACTTCCTTAATGGAAAATGGAATACTTCCTTACTGTTCAAACCCCTCACCAGTTGAGTGTAAAACCACCTACAGATATAAGAAAATATACCAATTAAAAGAGAAAATGTAACTCTCTTATTTTTTTAATGCATCCTATCATTCCTGAAACACTTGGCAAGAGTGCTTTAAGCATACCATACTCATCCACGCCTTTCAGAGACTGGCTGAGCCCGTGGCCTAGACAGCCCTTTGGAAGTGCCTGTGTTTCCCTAATGACAGGGAAATGTTCTTTGACAGAGACCTAGGGAAACGTCTTGGTTAGCAAGAATCACTCCTGGGCTTTTGCTTTGTGCTGCTCTTCTCACACATGATGGAGAGGCTACTCCATCACTAACACCCATTCATAAATGTGTTAGTGCATGAGGTTCTAACAGCTAGAATTTCATTATTAAGCTGGGTGGAACTGTGAAGTCTTTGTTTAAGCACACAAACGTGAAAACAGGCACAATTTTTATCACACACTCCTCAAAGACCTAATATATTCAGTCTTATTCTGAATCCTGAAAGGTGAGGCCATAGAACATGAAGCAGTATTGTTTTTAATTTACTGTTTCATTATAAAATGATCCACTAGGTAGATATTTATTTTGTAAATTTGAATGGGAAAGTTATATTTTGGTGCTGGAAAACTCTTATAACTTTCTACTGCCAGCAAGATAAATAAATAAAAGATACTGTGTTTCTTAAGATACAGAATAGAGACCAACAAATTTTTTCCAACAAAAATATTGTTCCATATTGGTAAAATCCTGAAAAAAAAAAGTTGACTTTCTGAAACAGCTGTAGACTGAAAAAAAAATATTTTATTTTGTTTTCTTTTTTCTATGTTTGAATCTTTCAATTTTAGTTTCCTCTAAGGGACTTCCCAAGCAGTATCCTTGAGTTTTCAGAAATGTCCAGATGTCTTTATCAGTTTGCTTGATGAAACAGAAATATATGGTATTATGATACATCAAAGGCCTGTCTTTCTTATATCAGAAAGATTCACTCTTTGTATCCATAAATTTGCACAGCAAAATGAGATTTCCTGATTGGGACCCTGCAGAAAGATGGGAATATCTTTATTGTCTTAACATCTCTGTTTCCCTGTTCAGGTCTTATCTTTTTTTTGGAGTGAATCAACCAGATCCTTCTGTGATTAACTTCAGATGTGCTTCTGGGGACAGCTCTGTTTGAGTCTGTGTGAGCAGCAGTGGTCCCCCTGCAGAGCCTGCCCACATGCCTTCAAATCAGGGCTTCCAAAGCATTTTATAGGCTCTGACACAGTCCTTACGTCATTTCTGGGCATTATATGTTGGGAAAAATGGGGGGGAGGGAAGAAGAGAAGGAGGGAAGGAAGGAGGGAAGGGAGGAAGGAGGGAAGG